>CM024245.1:14411445-14473540 GCA_013421045.1 Propylea japonica
CGAAAATCTTTGCACTATTTTTCCGGAGCAAATTGGTCTTGAAAAAATTTGTTGCCTAACAGTAAAACTGAAAAATGAAACATATTAAAAGGATATTGTAACGTTTCGGTGGCTATATCAGACACCTTCTTCAGACAAACTCTAAAATTCTTCAGAATTGTGTATTTTTCTCATTTGTAATCTGATTGACATTGATAGTTGTCAATCTATAGAATGTTGATTTATTTGATTTTGAAATTTCCTGATGTCACTTCCTTCCTCAATAAATCAATCCATACGATCTATTCCAACAGAACAATTGGCCAAATTATTCACTTCATCCAACAAAATACATGTAGATTCCTTAATTTTCCTTTTATAATTATCAGGTTCCGTCATGAGATCTTTGTGTGGTTCCAGTTATCATATGATCTCCGCTATTTGAACATATATGATCAGCAATTGTGATCTTGTGATGTCTCTATTCCGATGTTATTCTTATGTTCCCGTTTTCTTATTTCTAAAGGTCTTGATGTCTCCCCTGTATAAGATTTTTCACATATACAGGGGAATATGGTAAACAACAATTTTTTGATTTTTGTGTCTCATTCATTGGTTTTTTTCTAGTTAGAATGGATCTCAAATCATTTGTGTTTTGAAAACGTTCTTATGTTGAATTTGGAACCAATTCTTCTTATTTTCTCTGATAGGCCCAGAATATGAATGACGTTCAACAAAATTTGTTGTTCTTGACGGTTTTCTGTTTGTACCTGATTATCATGTATTTTTGTTGGATGAAGTGAATAATTTGGCCAATTGTTCTGTTGGAATCATAGAGATAGAATAGTATAAGAGTTGCTAGTAATGAAATGAAAGTGGTATCAGATCCTCCAATTACTGCTATACGTCAAATTTTGACAATCATTGAAATTTTTTCTAAAACAATAGTTGATTTTTTGTACCTTTTTAAGTTAAATTGAGATTTCTTGTGCTTAATAACACAATAATAAGATGATATCGTGTGCTGTATGGCTTTAGAGGAAAACATATCACAGTAGGGATGAGTACTGACAAATCCGCATTCGAAATTTTTGCTAGTATGTCCTTGGTAATCTGATATCTTTCTATATGTGTATATTATCGCCTGAAGAAAATTGTTTATATTTGATATTCAATTTGACTTATTTGAACAGGATTCCTAAAGACCCAACACGTCGTATTTTTTTGGGAGAAAAAACTGGCAACCTTAATTCAAAACCCTGAACTTTCAGCCATATTGGTCGTCAACTAAGCCCCGCCCAGTGGTTCCATTTTTCCTTACACAATTGTGTGTCATAGCGTCTCTTCTCTATTCTATCTCTATGGTTGGAATATATCGTATTTGGATTGATTTATTGAGGAAGGAAGTGACATCAGGAAAATTTTCAAAATCAAATAAATCAACATCTCTATAGATTGACAACTATCAATGTCAATCAGATTACAAATGAGAAAATATACAATTCTGAAGAATTTTAGAGCTTGTCTGAAGAAGGTGTCTGATATAGCCACCGACGTTACAATATCCTTTTAATTTGTTTCATTTTTCAGTTTTTACTGTTAGGCAACAATTTTTTCAAGACAATTTGCTCCTGACAATATGCAAAGATTTTCGCAGGAGCACTTCACCTTAATCAAACATTTTTTAATTATTATGTTTCAGAGACTGGGAGTGAAAACCTATAAAGTTTCTAAGAAATGCAGAATCCTCCCAGAATATATTTCAATCGATACAATTTTCCTATGTTGACCGCGAAAAGTCTACACATTACATTTTCTAATTCACTCGTGAAGTAGGGGAGAGCGGGGATATCTGGATGGCATAAAAAAGTCTGTTATCTGTTCGGTTTTCCGACCAGGTTTCATGGGAAAACCCTGTGGTAGTATGGTGTATATGGATTTTTTGGCAACAAGTCTGTCCTGAGGCTTTCGATCCCTATAATACGAAAAACCACACAATCTTTACACCTCAAATTACAAAGCCCTAAAAACAATCAGTCTATCTCACCTGTGAGCTCAGTGGCAACGGTTTGGCGTTCTCTTTGTTCGCCTCTTCACCCCTGACGTAATTCCACTCTTCTTCGTCCTCCTCTGAATCGCTCTCTGCCCCGGCATCATTAGCTGAGACACATTGTGGACTGCAAACAAAAGGGGATTTTACAATTTCACGTATATGGATGCTAGTAGTGGATTAGTGTGACATTCAACATTCCAAAGATACGGTTTCAAAAGTGGAATTTATCGAAGCTGACGCGGTTCCCAGACGACCCGAGGGAAAAACGGGATACAGTAGAGCTTTCGGGGCGTAACAAAAGAGGAAATGAATCGACGACGCAGCAAATCTGTAACTTTTCCGGAAAAACGAATGTGAAAGCCAATCAAGATTTAAGTTATCGACAGAAAAATCATTTGGTTGGAATATGAGATATTTTTCATCGGGATTGTTTGAGGAAATGAGCTTCGTTATATAATTCCATTTTTTCTACCATTTCGTTCGTTCCCGCAATGAGCCGCTGGATAAAAATTCGCATTTTGAGTTAGTCGATAGAATCGTTTCCTCAGTATTCTTTTGAAATGGAACAGACTTCAAAGATTCGGGGTATATTCATTATGGTATTTTAAAGTGTTGAATTAAAATCCTTTTTATCGGAAAATGGAAATAAAACAGAGTAATAGAAATATTTAATTTACACATGATAATATGAAATAATAATAATAGCATTGACTTTATTATGTTGTGATACAGGTCATTAGTTAATCTTACCGTTGTTATGAATCTAGCTTGATTCAAGAATTGTTTTCGTGCATTGATTTTCGAGAAAAATAAAATAATTCTGTTATGGTTTCCCATTCAATTCTGGGGAAAAAAGTTTCTCGCAAAATTCCGATACAGTCAATACTTTTTTTTTCGGAAAAAAATAAAAATTTACAAGCTGTTGTGATCCATTTCATCGTATGTTCCATAGACTTAATATTCTAAGATATTGTTTATGCTCAAAGATGGTTTTGACAGAAGAAAACAGATTTTCTTTGATTCTTCCTACAATTTTCAGTTTCAGAAGAGTAAGTTTTTATTTTTTCGGAGAAATTATCGGCTGTACCGAAATTTTGCAGACTTTTTTTCTCCAGAATTGAATGGGAACAGGAAAACATAAGAGAGATTTATTTTTTGATAATCTATCCCACGAAAACAATTTTTAACGAAGATCCTAGGGGGGTGTTGTATTTTCAAACATTAGAAAGTTATGAGATCTGAAATAATTGTGCTTCATATTATGTATATTTTATGACTCAGTGTTTTCAAGAAGCCGTAAAAAAAATAAAAAACTTTCAAACTGGTCATCGCCTTCCAAAGGGTCTTTGGAAGGGCTCAATTAAAAAAAAAGAAGTATAAACTACCCCTACTTATTTCATCGAGGAATCATCTCCCGAAGTCCCTCGTATTTGTTTACTCTACACCCTGTATAACAACGGTACGTACAGATTAGCATAAGATATCTGTGGATATTGAATAACTATCAGTACGGAATGAATAATAAGCTGAAAGCGCGTCCACAGGCGTTTTCCATTTCACCGCACCGCGTCCTTAAGTTCATTGCCAACAATTTATCAATGAGCTATTATTAGCCGACCAATATTTGTAAACATTCAGATCGAGTCCAGCGCGAATCCACCAAATACATTCATTGTCTCGGTGATACGGTTTAATCATCACTGGCGAGACGTGTGACAAATAACCTTATTGTTTTAAAGGTCAATTTGTTATTCCTAGGGCAATGGCGAATAGACACGATACCGGCAAAAAATGAGTGGAGTAGTTGCGAGAAATCGAAAACATTATAAGTTTTTCATTCGCAGAATTAATCATTCAATAATATGTATGTATAGTCCGTTCACGAAAGGTTGAGCCGTTGGTTGGCCATGGAAATTTAGCATAAATTTCACTGTGTATATTAAAATTTTAATTTATGTTGTTTATTTTCTTGTCATATTGATACGCAATGTTGTCATATTGCATAGAGTTCTTGATAACTCGCAAGCTCGTCGGACGAGGCCAGGTATATTCGGCAACGTTGACTTATTTTACTTTGTGACAGCAAATATTGCCAAATCCAGATAAATAAACAAACGCCTACTATGCGCTCAAACTTCCGTGAACGGACTATCCTATTTCAAACACGATATACTTTGCTGAACAGATATGATCTAATTAATTAAATATAACATTTCTTCTTCCGTCGACCTCAAAATAAAAAGTGGCTTTAACGCATACAAAACTGGGCAATAATGACTCATTTAATTTTCAATTGTCATGGGCAAACGAACACAAAGTATTTAGAAGCAATACGAGAAATGTCACAATTCTAACAGTTAAATAGAAATTTATATTATGTCAAACGCATCTCTTGTACAAATAAGAATGTATGTATGTAATTCAAACAAGAATTTATACTCAATTCATTATGCGGTCGACGAAATAATATTGTAATCATCTCGTTTATTATCCTAGCGATTAATGGTTATAGTTTGAGACCATTAATCAATGACATTAATGCACTAGTTGATTTCATTACTAACGTTCTTTTCATAATCGAATTCTTAATGAGATGCATATTCCGCAAGCGTAGTGTTTCGTAGTTCATTCAGAATTGTTCATAATTTGATTTTGCACAATTGACATTAATGAATAGGAAGGAGAATACAAATTTTGTCACTCCATTCCGAAAAACTAATACCTGAATGGAGATTGACTCCATCTTCAAATCCCTAAAAATTGTGTTGATTGTTCACAAAAAAACGTACATTTTAGGCAATTGGAAAAGTGTAGTTTTGGAGCGAAACGAATTGATTTTTCTCTCGAGATTGAGAGAAAACATACAATTGTTCAAAATCTCAAGGAAAACAATTCTGATAAGCGATAACACATTGTGAATAGATAGTGTATATTTTCGAAGGATTACATTTTTTTGCATCAGTATCTTAATGCGATGAAAACTTTTTGCGATTTCGATTATTTAATGAAAAGATCTTCAAATTCTTAAAGAACAGAGCAAGGGGAGAATTTTCTTTCGAATTATGTGAATAAATTGTTATCTTGAGTGAAAAAAAGTTTCATCATTCATTCACAACATGGAATTGTGACTTTTCATAATTTTTTTCCATTTCATGAATGGTTCATAATATATTGAGTTACAGTTCAATTGATATGTCATAATTGTTGGTGTATTGATTGGATCTTGGAAGTTTTCTTTCTGTCTCATCATGACGATTATCCCGATCCATTCATTTGGCTGAATTCTTCGAAGAATCAACAAGATTTTTTTTCTATTTGTGTTCACCAGTTAATGTAGTATGGCAAAATGATTCTTGATTCGTGAGATGAAATAGTATGCAAAGAGTTACACGGTTATGCCCGATTGCACCGTTCGTCTAAGCAACGTTTAAGCCCTGAAATGACGTTTCAATCAATGAATAAGTCACTTAAGGGCTTAAACGTTGCTTAGACGAACGGTACAATCGGGCATTAGAATTTTGCCAATAACCAAAACCATCTATAACTAAGCATTTCTAGGTATATTTTTATATCTATCATAAAACCACAAGAACCTTTTTGAATCAGAATTGAAGCTGCGCCTACTTCGATTGGTTATATATTAGTGTAAACAGTCCGATCAAAACACCGAGATATAAACATACCTCATATACGGCGAAGTGTAGGATAAATTGCTAATAGGCTGAATCACATAATAGTCAAGATAAGTGCATTCGCCATCCACGCAACTTTCAACACGTAACGACCCATAGAAAAAATAACATGACTCATACCAACGCATTAAAATTCCCTCAAACAAGTTTTTTGTCGCCGCGTAAAAATCGATTTCTGGTGAAAACGAGTCTCGCGTCGCGTTCTGGCGAATTTCGCGAAACGCGAAAGAGAAATGCGGTTTTTATTGCTCTCTTTTCGACATTCCCAATGCACCTTATGTTACCTAACAGCCCAGACATGAGGAATTTTACAGCCGGAGTATAGGTTGACATTGGTTTCCTAATTTCTCAGTTTCTAATGCCCTTATTACACCATGCCTTTTCAAGGGTTGCTTCAAGCTCGATTTCAAGGGGTTTCAGGTAGTAATTTCTAAAATTGCAAACATTGAAGAAATTGAAATTATATACCATAAAGCTTGTGTATTGTTGGAATATTTTCGAAAGAATACCATAGTATCTGTATTGATATGAAAAAATAATGATGCAAACAATAGAAGATGAAATTTAATTAGAAAAAATCACTTATAACTATTATTGCAACTGTAACTGTTATTCCAAAAAATAACAAAAAAAGGGTTTTACAGCAGATGAAAGGTGAAGCCTTGGATGAACTAACAATCAGGCAATAAAAGCCATGAGTCTTAATTATTCAAATATAGATTAAAAAAGGATGTCCCTTCATTTATTTGTTCATTATAATATGCCCATTCATAAAATTTTTGAATAAAGATAAGAGTATAAACATATTTATTATTGAGCAATTCAAAAGAAAAAATATATGTACAATTTAGGTTACGCCAAGATATCAAATTAGGCAGAAAATTCTGTGTTATTGAACCTGACTCGACATTTCTATGAAAAGTCTGAAATCCCCACGTTCCAGGGGTGAAAGATAGAACCGGTTTTTTTCATTTGCAAGCTGAATAGGCACCGAAATTCGACAGAAAGGCATGGTCTAATAGGGGTATTAGCTCCTTATTTTCTTGTATTTTTAGTTTTTCAATTTCTTATTTTCTCTGCTTCTTCGATCTTGAGCTTCTCTGTTCCTTAGTAACAAGGCTTTCAATTTCTGAGTGCTCTTTATTCTTAAACGAGTGCTATATCGTTTTGCCAAATGACTGTAATTATCGAATTTTGAGTCGAAAATGGTCCCAAACGAGTTCGACTCACTGTTCACGAAACCGAGGTCAAATTCAATTCGTCATGCGAAATTTAAGGGGATCGCATAATCAGGACCATAAAATTAAACCTTAGAATTTATAATTGCTAAAATATAATTCCGATAGTTGCATTCATATATTTAGCATCAATTTCAAGTCCTATACAAATAGCCTTATTGTTCCACCAAATGAAAGAACGCTCAAAGCACCTGATCAGGACTTTAATAAATTCATCAGTTACTGAGGTTGTTAGTTACTTACTCAATGTTATATTGATAACATTGCGTATCAACCTGACAAGAAATAAACAATATAACCTGAAATTTTAATAAACACAGTGGAATATGCCAAATTGTCATGGTCAACCGGCAGCTCAAACATTCGTGAACGGAGTATACTAGAGTTTCAGTTTCTTAGTTTTTTAATTTTCTTATTTCCTCAGTTTCGTAGTTTTTGAGTTCCTCGCCGTGGGTTTCACAAAGCTTGAATGGGCAATCAAATCGTTGATTTTGGTTTGAGTCTCGATGGTTTATGTCAAAAATGAACTCAAAATTGCACAAAATGATGATATTTCAATAATCAAGGTGATTGGAGTGTTGTGATACCCAGCTCTAGTCCCTATAATTCTATAGTTTCTCAGTTTCTTAGATCTTTAGTTTTCAAGCTTCTGCATTTCTTATTTTGTTAATTTCTGGTAAATACAAGACTCGCGTTGAGTCGGCGTCGTTCAGACGAATTTCGTGAAACGCGGCAAGAGAAATGCGCTTTTTACTGCTTTCTCATGTCGACATTGCCAATGCACCTCAAGTTACCCAAGACCCAGAAATGAGGAATATACAACCGGAGGATCGGTCCACATCGATAAAACCGGCGAATCCGGTAGTTCGACGTGTTTCGTAAGCTAATTTTTTGCCGGCGCTCTTGATGCGAACGCGCGTCGTCGCTCGCGGTCTCGTAATCACGCCGTCCATGGAGATCAAGTGAGTCATCACATTAATTATCGCGGTTAACCGGCATTTCTCCTTATTCATAGCTGAAAATGCCGATGGTTTTTATACTATATATAGATTTTGTTAGCAATATCGCGTTACCACAATCTATTACGGTGTAGTCAGTAATAGAATGGTATCTATTATATGCTCGAGTGTTTTATATTAAATACCAGTGTCTTGAAATGTTTGACATGTTGTTCAGTTTTGGAAATAATGATTTCAGTGACAACGCTTCTTGAGAAAATTTCTTCTGCTATACAGTCCACAGGGTGCGTGTGGCAGAATCAAAATTCGAACTATAAAAAATTTAATATTTTGTAGCATTTTGAGTGAAAAAAATATTTTTTCTGTGAACAAGCTGCTGGGTCTGAGTTTTGTTTGGCTTTTTCACGAAATTTTGGACTAGCTTCTGAATCGTTATTAACGTTGTTATAAAATTTTGATCTAATTATTACTCAGTTCGTTTTTATAATTTTGTATTATCATAAATAATTAAATTTTTTGAGGTCGGTCTACACCAAGCTTTCCATTTTTTCTATTTACCGAAGAATAAACAAAAAAAATTGTTAGATGTCAGCTGATTCATGTTAATGATTAGAAATCTAGCATCTATTCAATCGATCGGCTTTCCAGCAGAATGGATTCGATTAGTTCTCAGAAATCTATCGATTGACCGATGGATATAAGAACGCCATCTGCATGATCGAAATACACAAATATCTTGTGTTGACATACAGGAATCAGTGCCTCAGGGCAGCAAAGAGCAGGTATACGGCCCAAAATACAGGAAACCAGTGTCTGAGGAAATCAATAACAACGCTCCAAACTGAAATTCTGGCCATAGAGAGATGAGTCTGTTTGTAGTCTGTTGTCGAGACAGTACAGGGCGATTCCAATTATCTTGGTAACCTAACTTTCCTCGAAAAGGGATGAATATTTTTCATTCTGTTTGGTACAAGTAAAATTAATGTTATTTGAGATTTGCGTAAAGTCGGAGAAAAGATTTTTAAGACGCCAGGAGTCGCGGCGCTATCCAAATTTTTTCTCCAGGAGCATATCTTTTTTATTGTGTCATTGAGAAGATAATTCAATTCTGAATGTTTCTTCGAATACTACTTTTTTCTATTTCTTACCGTCAGCGACCTGCAGCGTGTTTTATGTTAATTCTATTCCATTTATGGATGATTTTATGAATAACCGTCATTATAGCCCGGTGAAACTATATTGTTTTGTTGATATATGTGGATCTAAATAACGCTTAGTTCAATAGGGAACCCAGTCAACACAAAGACGTCGCATAGATATCCCAGCGATATCTTTTCGAGATAGTGAGAGTACTCTGTGTTGTCCGCGAGGTTGCGGGGAGTCTATATATCTTTCCAAATTTCCGCCTCAGGGATATTTCCAGAGAGCTCTCAAAGATATCCCTTGTGGATCCAGTTTCCAGAAAAGTTCAGGTAGATTTTGAAGCATTGGAGTATATCATTCCCGAAATATTTCATTGGCTAGATTGAATGATGCAGAAAGAGAGGCATTTGAATTGGTATTTATTTTTTATTTATATCAGGGGGAATTGCACTAAACTGCATATTTCTTGTAATTATTATTTTTTTCATATTTCATTTTTTCATTGCACCAGAAAGAACGAGCGCTCAAAAGCTCCTACTCAGGTCTTTTCTTGAATTCATGAAAAAATAAAAATAAAAATTCATTGAAATCTTCACAGGCCTTCGTGACATTGAATATTTTCAGGATATTATGATTATTTATAGTATTCATTTGGAGACTTTCGTGCTCCTGAGCTGTTCCAGTGCTTGTGCGCAACCAATGGCAACCCGATTTTGAGCTCAGGAGCAACTCACCGATCAAAACGAATAGACTTTCGAATAAAAGTGATTTATAGCATAAAAAGGGTATTTTTTGAGCAGGTTGACACTCTATGATACTCCCTATTGAGCTCAGTAGTAAAACATCAACAAAGTAAAAGGAACCACGGCTTAAGTCAAATAGTAACCATGGTTGATGATTGATCAACCAACACCTATTAGGCGGGGTCGTCTTTTTATGAAAATGCAATTTCCCGTCGATAGGGACCCTGGCGAAACATCTGTCGCGAGTTGCGGATTTATTTTGGTCGTAAATGCACTACACAGCGCTCACAACATTAAAACTAATGACCTACAACATAATGCGAACCTTCCAGCACCAGGAAATTCGACTGTAGACATTTTAACATTCAATTTTAAAATATCAAAGTAAAAAAACTATTTTATTCTGTTCAAACAATCTACTCAATGACTTTCAATTGCTGTTTTCCGCGATAAAACTGGCGAGATGGGAATTTTATGATTTAGTAATATTCAACTGTGTAGTTCACAAAATAGATTTGGACGAAAATGACTCCCAGTTATGTTCCACTAGTACGTTCAAGTTGCACGAGTTACTAATATATTCAAGAAAATATATGTAGTTTCATTCCAGACAATCATAATCACAAATTCAACATAACATGGATGGAAACACTTGGAAACTGTGGCATGATGGATTCCATGCTGCCATGTTTTATCCAGCAACTGTCAAGTGAGGTTTATAAAATAACTATTCATGAGCTAATTCTGGGAGGGTTAACGACTGGCGTCGTCGCCAAGGACCCACAGATCCTTGCGAATTTGAATATTATTACATTACCTTCCGACCGTCCTCTCCACTATCAGATCAACTACAATAACCTATTCATGAAATTATTTGGGTGGAGAGGATCAGAGGGAACATTGCTCAGTATAATGCTCGAAAAAGCACAGAGCACTGTGGTGTGAAGTCGAAATGTCCTCTATGGCGAACACAAATGCAGAGAAATAGAGAAAAGAGTGGCCAACTGATTAAAAATACACCAAAAATCACTCCCTTTTTGAGCGCTCTCGTTCTACTTGAACGAATAGACAAACTAAAAAAATTAGATGAGCCACTCGTATATTCCGCGTTCATCTGTGCGGAGGAGGAGACTAATACACGATAAAATTATTTTCAATTTGAGAGTTAGAGTCGTTGCATTCATGGAAATCCTATCGAGAAAATAGTAAGTTATATGTAAAATCATTATTATCAAAAACCTTTGAATTGTCAACTGGCACAAGGAGTGAGTGGTTGACACGTTTTTTTGAAATATAATAAATTCGATATGCTTGCAAAGAGTGAAGACGTGCTGTGTTATTGGATGTGAAAAACGAGATGCAAGAAGGTAATTATAAAATATATATGTATATTCTGTTACCTATAAGAATTAAGACACTCGTAGTTTTCAAAAAAGTTTTCATGAATTGAATAAGTTTAGTAGGTAAAATACTCATATTTTGTATTATTGAGTTCATTATTGTTAGTTTTTGAAAATGTTTTCAATGCAATTATTAGTTTATTGATTGAGATATTTATGAAATAAATCTGTATTTTCAATTGGTGATACCTTTTTCAGTTAATAAATTTTTATTCTATCCAGAATTTGATTATTGATCTCATTTCTCGATTCCAAAAGAAAATCAGATGAAAGTTCGTTGCAGGTATTATTTTCATGAGAATAAATTTCCTCACTCATCGATAACTTGCACGAATCCATTTCTGATATCCTATTGGAAATTGAATTCAAAAACTTTTTGCCTATATGGGAAGTCCTATACCTATTCAAAATGTGCACTACAGAATTCTTTTGCGGCAGCTTTACGATACAGATTCCATTTCAATTGAGGTTTTTTCACGAATTAGTAATGTTGTACAAAAAACAGATGCGCGTGAAGCTTGTTCTACTAGTGTCTCATCTATTCTCCGTTTAGTTAGTCTATGATGCTATACCGTTTCGCCCAAGTGTCTGTAATGTTCTAATTTTGAGCCGAAAATGATCTCAAACGATGGGGTTCTACCCCGATGACGAATTCGTGGTCAAATTCAATTCTGTCCGTAGAGCCGTCCGTTAGCACAATAACTTTCCAAGGGATTGTCCTAGAGACTTGAAGTTTCAGGATGAGTTCGGGTCCCAATGGCTCGGTTTATGTTCGTTAACCAGTCAAATCGTACAGGGTGTTTATAAAATATGGCCATTCAAAATTTTTGTTCCTCAATATCTCAGAAAAAACGGAACTAATCGAAATGAAATATAACGGCCAAAAGCAAGATGCTCGTAACATGCCTCATGCAAAGTTATGTGCCAATGTGTGAACAGAACCATAGAAATTCAATTGGAAATTGAAAAGAAAAAACTTCATATTTCCATAAGAGATATTCGATTCGAGTGAAATTTATTTGTGAATGGAGATCGATATACTGAATGTTCATTCGAAATTTCTTGGCCATAGTGTAAACAGAATCATAGAAAATTTAATTGGAATATTGGAAGAAGAATCTTTATATTCCATCAACAGAATATCCGATTCATGTGGAACTTATTTTGTGAATGAAAACTGATATACTGAATGTTCATACAAAATTTCAAGAAGATCGTATCATCAGAACCATCGAATTTAATTTTGTCAATTTATATTTTTCACTATTTCATTATTTGAATAATTTCCAGAATATAATTCCGATTGTGCTGAGATACTGCATTATACAGGGTGGCCATTTGAAAACGAAACAGACGAGATTACAGACGAAATAAATTTTTTCGATAGAAATGCTCGGACAGGTCGTTTCTGTTTCGAGGGGGACAACTTAAGATGTAGGTTACGGACGCATAGCGCTTCAAACCCTTGCTACTACAACCCTCACCCCCAATTTTTGAATAGGGAAGATGGGGTGAGTGATACCACATTTGAAAGGTATTTTTATACTGATTTCAGCACAGTAATGTTTTTTATTTTATGCATTAGTTTTAGAATATTCTTAACTAAGTATTTGAAAATGAAGTGGTGTTTTCATGGCACTTGTAGTGGTTTTTTTGTGAAAAATCGACATTTTGAGCTTCAAAACAACCATGTTATCTAAATGTCGTTGATTGAAGAATCTGCGGTTCTATTCGCACATTGATTGTTTGCAAAAAAAGTGAAATTATTTCCACCCGCTCTGCAATTGAATAAACCATGTCGAACAATGAATTAGAACACATACAAGTCTCGATTCAAAACTAAGAATAATTCACATGTCAAAGAACCAGTAAGCCAACTGAATGATCTTTTCGTAATAAAAAAAAATTATCGATTCTCATTTTTTTGAAAAAGATATGAATTCAATAATTAACAAAATGAAAACAATATTGAAGCCAACTGAGAAAACACTTCATACATAATTAAGTCGGAAATCGTTTCACGAATTGGGACTGGAATATTTCTGTGGCATCATTAATGATTTGATTTTTCTTACCTGGTAATCTGATAAGAGATATGTACGTATTTGGACTTTTTGGAGATTTCTATCGATCAAGTGTTACCGCATGTTATTGGAATACTGCAAATTATATCGAAGATAATTTAGATTGAGTTTCAGCAAGATTGAGCTCCTTCGCAATACGCCTTGTTTGTTCGACATCTTGATTAAAGATTTCTATGTCAGTGGATTGGAGGAAGGAAGTCACAGTCATGGTTGTTTTGAAGCTCAAAATGTCGATTTTTCACAAAAAAAACACTACAAGTGCCATGAAACACCACTTCATTTTCAAATACTTAGTTAAGAATATTTCTAAAACTATGCATAAAATGAAAAAACAATTACTGTGCTGAAATCAGTATAAAAATACCTTCAAATGAGGTATCACTCACTCCACCTTCCCTATTCAAAAATTGGGGGTGAGGGTTGTAGTAGCAAGGGTTGAAGCGCTATGCGTCCGTAACCTACATCTTAAGTTGTCCCCCTCGAAACAGAAATCGACCTGTCCGAGCATTTCTATCGAAAAAATTTATTTCGTCTGTAATCTCGTCTGTTTCGTTTTCAAATGGCCACCCTGTATATAAAGTATCGATCTCAAGTACCATATTAAATTTTAAGGTAACAGTCTTATTGCCCCAGCAATGAACGATCGCTCAAAAGCTCCTGCTCAGGACTTTTCTTACATTTATGATGTTGAAACCGGACTTTAGATGACAGTTCGAAATATGTGTATGAACAGCTGATTTATGCTTCTAACCGATTTAAACTGTTGAATGGACGAAGTGTCCTATGAACTTGGGGCAAAGGTTTATTGTTGCAATGAAAAATCAAACAATTCGCGTAGATTTGACGTTAAACGATTCTTCATGAATTACCCAGCTGAACAAGAATGTAGAAATATAGTTTGACATGATTATGTGCACTTCAAGAGAATTGTTCACAGTGACTACAAAGAAATTAATCATTCCCAAGAATTTCACCATCAGAATATCAATAAAATAACACCTGCATAGTGTAACAAAGGAAGTAAGCTGCTTGATACATCAATAACTACTACCGGTTCGGGTGTTTGATGAGATTTGGTTACTTTTCGTTTGTTTGTTGTCATATTTATTTCGAAGGTGAGGTTTGAGGATAATTCTCTAGATGTCAGGGACGTTAGTTTTTTTTAAGTAATTCTCTTCAATAAAATAGGTTTTCAGGCGACTAACCTAACCTGAAGATTTTTACAGCACTCAAATCAAATACCCACACAACTGCACTCAGCAGGTTTCTTGCGACGAAAAATTACGTGTTCTCGATGAATTCATAAAAACCTCATATACTGTTTTGTACGTCTTTCGGGTTTAAAACGTGTTTTAGCCTACTTGTTATTCGAAACTTGGTTGTACTACGGGCGCCACACTCGACATAAGTGAGAAGTCCATACTTCACTTATCAAGTAGTATCGCCAGTAGAAAAGAACTTGTCCGTCTGGGATTTTACCAGTAGGTGCCAATTAAAACGCCGGCTACTAGACGGTTAATTGACTTATTCGGTCACGCGTCTTAACCTAACCTATTCATCAAAATGGAAATGAGAAGGAACAGGGTCGCTGACTGCGATCTAAGTCTAGTCGAGATACCTTAATCGTTAAAGTAGGTGCAATAAGTACACCTGTAAATAAATATTCTTGATCAAAGCGTGAAATAATTTCGACTTCGCATAAAACAGGACAAAAAATCCTCTAAAATCCTGAAGTTAGCGATTGATGACAGTAAGGATATATAAAATTATGAATATCCCAATAGAAAATGCTTTTTTTTAATATATGTCTGATGTTATCAATTATTGTTCTCGACATTTAACGATAGAACATAGAATAATATTCCTAATTAGATAAGATAGAAAGTTCAGCACAGCTCTACAATTCTCCGAAAGATGATAAATCCACAAAATTAGAGAGTACCTTTGCAGCTGGCCACCAACAATTCTACTGATAAGCACTTATCACTTGTGAATGTGAATTCTGAATGGGTGTTATTTCAGTAAAAATATCGCATGTATAATGAAAGACTGATGATCCTGGATTTTCAAGAGGACGGAGTGAAAGGTTTAGAGCCTGAACAAGAATTTCTGCGAAACAGTTTATTTACGGAATTCGGTTACAGAAAAAAGCGGTAATATTCAGCTACCGAAACAACCGAGGGATTCTTCGGTTTCTTATGTTTTTGTCTTCAGGGAGTTAGGTTATTTTAGATTTAAATCGTTGTGCTAGCTCTGATATTTCATGTTCTGTGTTGTTATGACGTGTCGATTTATTTTTTTGATTGTGTTATTCCATTAATTTAAGGTTTTTGACATTTTGTCCGATTTATTTGAACCATTTGATCCTTGTCATAAATGTTGTATTAAATATATATTTAATTAAAGCATTTTTTCTTGATACAAAAAAAATATTTGTAGGTGATCTATTTTTCGATTGTTTTAGTGGGAACAATATCTGGTTCAATGAGAACTTTTCTTTTTTGCCTACCCAAACGATTCCTTCTTCTGTTGATTATCATTTTCATCTTCCAGTTCAAGTGACCTAGATTCTAAATGAATAAAATTATTTTGAAGTTGAACCTAACTTAAATAGTCACACAGCAACCGAAATACGTTCCGTAAATAAATTTCAACCAAAACAACCAGGAATTACCGCTGTCAAAATATTATCGATCGGTCTGATTGGCACGGTTGATTTACGGAGTATACCCTTAGTTTGCGCGAAACGCTTCCGTTGTTTTCGTGAAAATGGAAAAACGTACTGTCATCAAATACTTCTATTCGAAAAGTTTCACACCAAGAAAATAAGAGAAGAGATTAATTCAACACTAGGAACTCTACCTCATAATATTCAACTATCAAAGCAGTGGTTTTCTTAATTTAAAAAGGGTTGTGTGAGCATTTAAGTTAATGCCGCATCCTCCCTACTCTCCAGACGTAGCCCCCATACACTATTGTTTCTTAACCTTAAAGAAATATCTTGTGGTAGAAAACTCCAGACAAGCGAAAGGTTATCGAAGATGTAAATCAGTATTTTGAGGAGCTTGACGAATCTATGTTTGAAAGTGGTTTAACTGAATCAGAAATGTATCAGTGTTGTTGGAGATTATGTTGAAAAATAAAATAAACAAAAAATTTTAAAATATCGTTTTTCTTGGTCAGGCCGGAAACTTTTCACCCTACCCTTGCATACTCGGTCTAACATACATGCAAATGAAAGTATATCTTGCGAACATTCTGAGATCAGAGAGTTGAAATTGAATAAATAAAATCGATATCGTATAAGGCTTCTATACCCCAGGGACCTGGGATGAAATGGATTCCAGACCTGCAGCTCTTTTCTACGCATCCACAATAATCCAATCTGTAAGCCACCGGCGTTATTATGTAAATATTCCGAAAAAGTGAAGTTTAGAAAGGTGACTTTTTTGATAGCGGGCGTTACAATTTTTCATCATCAATCAGAAAAAAAAACCAGAAGGCTGACCATCTCACCAAGAAGGCGAGACTCGTTTCAAAGGGCCAGAACCCTTTCGTTGCATAAAAAAGAATTGAGAAAGGATGAATCAGAAAGAAGGGCAGTGTTAAAATGGGGTAAATTTATAAATTATTTATGATTCACTATCGATCATACCGCATACGGTAACTTCACATATTGTAACATGTGAACTTGGATTTTTATGTGATTTCTTGTAATTTTCCGGAACATTTGAGAAATTTACAAGAGTTTACATAAAATCACCTAATAGAGAAGCTTTGCTACGCCAGCCGACGTGGAGAAACGAAGAACCTAGATGCTAACCTTTATGAGCGACCCAGCAAAAGATTAATGAAACTTAAAAATAGTTCTCCGGAGAGAAGCGCGAGGACTCAATCCAAAATAAAAATGTCAATGTCGACAAGACCGACAAACTTGGAAGGAGTTGCATTCTTATCCGAATTGGTTAGATTAAAATTGGATTTTTCCACGCAAGACTTGAAAGAGAAAATAATGGAAAACAGAGTGCAATTCAACTTAGAACTCCGAATAATTCCGAACACTATCGCTGATCCTGCGTGTTAAGCGATAGGTACCTAGAAAAAAGTTGAAAAATTTAACTTAAAACAGAGACTCTAAAAATTTGTTCGGTGTGCCTGAGCATTTTCATTATCCAAACTGATAATAATTTTTGTTGTATGTACGATAACTAACTACTCACTTCATAACGTAACGATTAAATGAATATTGATGCAAATATTCATGTATCTATTCTCATTTCAAAAGGGTAATCATTTTGTGACCTGTCCTATACATTGTTCAATGTCTAAAAGGATTAACAAAATTATTATTATTATTATGTTTTTGCTGGAAAGCGGAATCAATTAGTTTCTGAAAATTGACTGTACCCATGAATAAAATTAATCTCCCTGGCTGCGCCCCTGCTAATTGTTTTTCATTTGAAATTTGAATTGACCATAACGAAACAAACACGTAGCTACCATTTTTCCGTTGACGAAACAGTTTTTTCCTGGAAAATCTACTAACTAACTAAACATTTAATAGAATGAAATTTTTTCAGTAACAGTGCTTTCCATAAAAATACAAGTACTTATAGTCCACCTAAGAATAATTAACATCTTGGGCGGCTGCGAAAAACCGGAATTAAGTTGATAATAGCCCATACGGTAATTTTTAATTTGAGGAATTTAGGTTAGTTTTGAATATCTACACATCGATTATTTCTAAGTATTTATACAGGGTGTCTACTTTTAAAGTGGACAAACTTCGAAGGGTGATTATACAAATGATTTGCAACAAAAAATGTCATATAATAGATGGTCGAAATGTTGACGGTTATTCTTCAATTCAACATTTCTTGATTTCAAGAAAAAGTTTTTTCTCTAAAAAGATCATTATTCAGTTCTTGTAGTATCATCAAATTTGACCACATATTCGGAAAGGGCAATAAATTTGCTACAAGATGAGAGAGTCTATATGCAGAAAACAAAAACAAAGATCTTCAAAATAGAGCCAATTTAGGTTCGGAATTTTTAGACTTTTTCGTTGTTATCATGTTACGTCATGATATTATAGCGGAGAATGAGCAGCTAGCACAAAAGTTAATATGTCATTCGAAATACACTAAATAGGGTATTTTTAACTGAAGAGCGTGTGTATAATTATGACTATTTCATCTAAAAAACCATTGGAAAAATAGGGCTGATTTTGTCAGCTTCAGAATGGTGATATTCTTCTCCTTGCCACGCCTGTAATAAAAGTTTCTGCACAGACTCTCTCATCTTGTAGCAAATTTATTGCCCTTTCCGAATATGTTCATTTATCCAAATAAACTTTCTTATTATTATTATTTGATGATACTTCAAGGAAAACTGAATAATGATCTTTTTAGAGAAAAAACTTGAAATTTTTCGTGAAATCAAGAAATGTTAAATTGAAAAATAACCGTCAACATTTAGACCATGCGTTAAATGACATTTTTTGTTGCAAATCACCCCTCTAAGTTTGTCCACTTTAAAAGTGGACACAGTGTATATTGTCTTGAGTTAGTGTTACACAGTTAGAATTCTGCTAACTAAGTAATATTATATTAATAAGAAATAAGCAATCCAATACATTTCTAGGTTATATTTTATATCTATTATAAAAGCCATAGAAAATTTCAGTTACTATTTTTTGGGCGATATAAAGCTGCCCTAGAGGTTCAGGCTCACTTCGGTGTCAATTATTCTTGGCTGGACTACTATTGTCCGTTCAAGAAAGTTTGAGCACATAGTATAGTAGGCGTTTGTTTATTTATCGGAAGTTGGCAGTATTTGCTGTCATAACGTAAAATAAAGTCAATGTAGCCGAATGTACCTGGCCTCGTCCGACGAGCTTGCGTGTTATCAGAGAACTCTATGCAATATTGACTACTTTTTTTTTCATTCCCACACCTATGGGCTCAGCAATTATGCTATGTCTTCCCAATATCAGTTAATTTTTTTGAAGTCTTGCTCTGTATGGACGACACATCCCCCCCAAGACATTTTCACAACGTCCATGCCCTCGCCGGGATTCGAACCCTGGTCCACCGGCTCCACATTGACAACACTGCGTATCAATATGACAAAAAATAAACATAACCTAAAAACCTAATATACATAGTGGAATATAACAAATTTCCATGGCCAACCGACGGCTCAGACTTTCGTGAACGGATTATAGGTATATTTTCCATTCTAAAATCTAGGCTTATTTTATTCACGGATAGAAGATCTTAGCGCAAGCAATCTGTGGTCGCAATCTGTTCAATTTATTTGAAAGACGTTGATAGTTTTTTCACCGTAAACCTACTTTTATCAAGGAGGATGTAATGAGATTGATAATTCACGCGAAGCTTCATAATCAACTTCCTAAATCGAATTTCCGCATCGAAATAGTGATTCATTCATACATTCATACCTTTCAAAATGTCAAAACTTACTGTTATCAGAAGTTGGCTTCGACAGCGATACAATAAAGTCCAAAAAACAAATGGATAAACAATACTTTGCCAAACGTTCCACACATAATCAAATTTTGAAAGCAATATATTTTGCATATTCAGCAAGTGTCACCGATTAAAATTATTTTAATTATGTATATACACAAGAATTTTACGAGAAAAATCCCACTCAACGAATAATGAAAATCTTCAAACACGACGGCCTCGTAGTATGATAAAATTGATATCACCATTATACAGATGGCTTTCATAAATGACAGTCATGATTCAAATTGAGAAAAAACTATCAATATTATTGCTACAGTATCAACGGAAGAGTTGGCGACATAATACCTACATTTGTATAGAGTACCTATATCTAGTAATTAAGAAAAGTTGTTGATATCTATCAATAATGAATGAATAATATTAGTTATCAACGCTTCACATAATTTAAATTTATCTCGACACTCCTGAGAAAAGCGAATGTTACAATTTAAATAAAAACCAACCGAGGCAGATGTTAAGGTAGGTCGTAGGGCTAGCTCAAGGTGAACTGTCAGAGGGGGTGAAATCCTGAATTATATCTCTAGCACCAGATCTAGGAGCCCGGACAAAAGGGCAACTGCATTCATAGAATCGATAAATGTCTGGACCGACAATATTGCAGTAGGAGAGCACTTGTTGCAAACTTGCACAATTTCGCTCTCTCTCCCAAGAGTTCTCCGCCTCTGCAGGTATAACAATGTGAATTAAGGAATATTTTATAATTATGAAAATTTTCCTATTATGATGAAATTTTATGTACAGCCCAAAACTAACCCAAACACCCTTATATTGGGATATGACAAAGGAACAAAGACATTTGAGAATTTAGGAACCTGAAGCATGGCAAATACGCAAGTATACTTCAAAATAGTTCAATATCAAGTCACCTTTCCAATAATCCCATTTAACTCCTACGAAAATAGGAAATGTTACGAAAATAACTACATAAGATGCACCAATACACCGAAAACTGAATCTGCGTTCTCGATTCACAGGAAACAATGTTAAATAAATACAGTGATTCTCGAAAGTTTCGGTCGTTATTATAGAAATTCGCAGATGGATATTCGAGGTCGTTTCCTCTTTCGTAACTCGCTCTTCTGGACTTGCTATTTCTATTTAAAATGGATGTTGAATAACTGAAAACCCACCGAACCGGAGTATTCATGCTGCCCAACGTTACATTACATTGTGAACAATCGAAAAACGTACCTAAACTATGTCTAGTGGTCCTCGAGATGCTATACACTTAAATTGTATAAAAACCGTATAAAAACACGTTAAAAAAATACAGGCACTTTCAGACACACAGAGCACAACGTCAATCAAAACTTCACAAAGCCGGCTAAAACACGGAATGGAATGAGCGAATCGGCGTCGGAAGAGCTCGGCGCGCAGGCTCGAACGGTGTTCTGGAGTCTCGATTCGATGAACGGTCTACACGAATTTCTCTCATGTTACAATTGTGTTACAGTTTGGGATGGGTGTTACGGTGTTATAAATATTCATTTTCAATGGAACTTTTTGGAAGAAATGTAACATTTAGGAGGAAAAGTCATCCAAAGTTCAGTTCTTAGATAAGTTAACAGAAATATTAATAAGATGTTTAAATTATCAATTGAAGAAAATATTTGAGGGAAGTTTGGCTGATTGTTCAGTTTCCATGGGCGTCGCCAGGGGGAGGGCAAGGGGGTGTAGTTGCCCCCCCTAGAGCTTCACAAGTTCCCTTAAAAACTCATTTAGTTTCATCCTACACAACCTCCAGTTCATTATTTATACTTTGATTTTTTTTGCCCCCCCCTTGTCAGTTTACATGTTTTTGTGTCACGTTATAACATAATTTGCGAATTTAAGAGTCTGATTTGTGACTGAATTCACCATCACCATGCCCTTTTTTGTGCCTTTTTGTCGGCCTGACCGATTTCGCCTGAAATTTCAACGAAATGCGCATGCGCCTATGATTATTTTGGTGCCTATTTCAGGCTTGCAAATAAATAGAACCGGTTCTATCTTTCACCCTGAAACGTGGGATTTCGAGCCTTTCGTAGAGAAATGTCGAGTCGAGCCCAATAACATAAAATTTTTTGTCTAATTTGACATCTTGTCGTAACCAAATATTATTATTGCTCAATAATGAATATGTTTATTACTCTTTATCTTTTTACCTATTACATATATGAATAATTTAGATTCATGGCTTTTATTGCCTGATTTTAAGTTCATCCAAGGCTTCACCTTCTATCTCCTGTAAAACCCTTTTTTTGTTATTTTTCAGAATTATAGTTACAGTTCCAATAATAGTTCTAAGTGATTTTTTTACATTCATTTCATCTTCTATTTTTGCATCATTATTTTTTCATATCGATACAAATACCATGGTATTCTTTCGAATTATTCCAACAAAACACAAGTAAATATCAATTTCTTCAAAATTTCTAATTTTGGAATTACAGTGGAACTTCCCTAACTCGAACTTCCCTATCTCGAAAAATTCCCCAAGTCGAATTTTCTTTAGAAACAAAAACGATTATACAATATCACCTATGTATTTTTTCTGTATAACTCGAATTTCAAAACCCCATAACTCGAGTATTTCTAAAACTCGAACTGAAATTCAGCAGTAACCGTGGCGGCAACCAATCATAACTCGAATTTTTGGGCCACACACACTGCAACTTTCGGGGAATCACCTAGCGGAGAGCCTCCGATATGTCCAAACTTGTTTGTTTTCAGATTTTTCTTTGTGGTCACATTGCACACGCGTTCTATAAAATATTGTGAAACTTTGAAAGGTTTTCCGTATTTCGAATTTTCCGTAACTCGAAGTGAAAGTACTGGCCCTTGGCGATTCGAGTTAGGGAAGTTCCACTGTACTACCTGAAACCCCTTAAAAAGGCATGGTGTAATAGTGCGACTCATTTGGAGGAAATTTTACCCAACAAATAGCCCTGAAAAGACTCGAATTTAGGCATGAAAAAAGGCATGGTATAATAAGGGTATTAACCGCGACCGCGGCATTCGGAGCCCGAATCAACCCTCAAAATTTCGAGAACTATCGTGTTCGCAGCCGGTCAGAAATCATCACTTGACCTTGTATACTTCATCAGTGAGTCCAACCGATTTGTTGGAGACCATTCGCGGTTCAAAATTCCAAAAATGCAGACATTTTGGCAAAACGATATCACGATGTTTCCCTAGGAACAAACGCGCAAAAATCAGTTGTTTGTTGTTTCTATAATCCAAGGTCAACAGGACTGTACAGTTACGGAGTGTTACATTCATGCATTTCGAATTGTTACACGTGAAATACTTGGCACAGGTCTACTCTGGACGGAAAAAAAAAGGATGAAGGTTCTGAAAGAATAAGCATGAAGCTTGAATTAAACCATTATTTCCGAGGGAATGTAGTTTATGTTCAATGAAATATCCTTCTAAAAGTAATATTTTCGATTTCAATCATTCTCTTTTATTCACTCTTCATTTGAATTGAATTTGAATACCTTATCAGGCGATGTAACGGAAGACTTGTAACTGAAGATCATCGAATATTTGGCGCGTTCCCTTGATACCCTTTTTTCATGTCTATAGCCGAGCCTTTTTTCAGTGCTATTTGTTGAGTCGCACTATTACACCATACCTTTTCAAGGGTTGTTTCAAGTAGTAATTCCAAAATTGCAAACATTGAAGAAATGGATTAGATATTTTATTTTAGGCTTGTGTTTGTTGGAATATTTTCGAAAGAATATCATGGTATTGATATGAAAAAATAATCATGCAAACAATAGAAGATGAAATTGAATAAGAACTACAACTATTATTGCAACTGTAACTGTTATTATGAAAAATAACAAAGAAGGGTTTTACAGGAGATAGAAGGTGAAAGCCTTGATGAACTAAAAATCTGGCAATGAAAGCCATGAGTCTAAATTATTCATATACATATAGGTAACAAAGGAATGTCGCTTCATTTATTTGTTTATATAATATGTCCATTCATTAAATCTTTGAATAAAGATACAGAGTAATAAACATAATATTTATTATTGAGCAAATCAGAAGAAAAAATATATAAGGTTGCAGCACCAGATGTCAAAGTCAAATTAGACAGAAAATTTGTTCGTTATTGGACCCGATTAGACATTTCTACGATAAGGCTCGAAATCCCCACGTTTCAGGGGTGAAAGACAAAACCGGTAATGTCGAACTTCGATAAGTCGAATTTCGATAAATCGAATTTTTGATAACTCGAATCAAATTGGTTGGCAACAGCGCCAAGATTAGAAATTAGTGTAATTTTTGTTCGATAAGTCGAACTTCTATAACTCGAATATCTTGATACCTCGAACGAAATATTTGGCGGCACATTCGATAAGTCGAATTTTCTGGGGGAATCCCTCATTTACGTGTGATTTTCAAGTGCCATTATCGCCGAAGAATCTTGAAGAGGACTCTAAATTGTTTCGAAAAAAACGAAAAACTTAACATTTCTCTAATGGACTGCGTTGATGAAATATCCAATGCGTGGAATATAGATGTTAAATTTGAGACCATTGATAATGCTTCATGATTATCTGCACGTGGATGACGATGTTGTTACTTCGGAGTTTCCCACAGATGAAGATATTATTGAATATTACAGGTCCGAGTCAGAATTCGTACAGATCAATGACAAAGATGACAGTGAAAACGACATGACGGATGATGATATGGATATGGATGATTTGCAACAACCTCCTTCTAATGAGTCGGTAGCAAATTTATTAAGCATTTTGCGTTCATTTTTGAAAACAAACGAACATACGAGTACAACTGACTCGCTATATAACGGTTTGAACAACATTGAAGCTTTTTTCGAAAACCAAATAAAAAAATCCTCTCGTCAGTCACAAATAACCGAATATTTCACAGTGAAATTTGCGCTGAGAATGTATGTTTCCGGTTCCTTTTAACGTACCTATATGTAAAAATGTATGAGTAAATGTATAAATTGACAGTGTGAATATTATTTTGACTTCTTTACTTTCATGTTACATCATTTACCACATAAAAAATACATTAGAAAAAATGTGTCTTTTTCAATAACTCGAAGTCTTGATAACTCGAATTTTTCTTTGGCAGATCATGATTCGAGTTATCGAAGTTCGACTGTATTTATTTGCAAGCCTGAAATAGGCAAAATAGTCGAAGGCGCAATTTCAGGCGGGATCGGTCAGGCCGACAAAAAGGCACGAAAAGGCATGGTGTATAGGGGTATAATAAAGGCTGAGTTCTGCAACTCCCCATTCGACGCATAGAAATACATAAATCAGCACAAATAATCTTAAGCTGATTACAACCAGAAAGGATGAAGTACCAGGGAAAATGTTCGAATAACTGTTAATTTTCACACGATATGAGGTAAAATTATGAAGAATATTGTACATAGAAAGCAGAACAGAACTGCTTATATCCTGCGACATGTGCAAGATGAGCCCGGCTATAAATCTACGAGTTAAACATATGTTATTTGAGGAATTCCAACGAAAGGAGGGTTCATTAACACAAGACGGGACTTCTAAAATAAATGTCCCGACTCTTCCAGGAGAGTCGCCATCATCTCGCTTCGGAGGCCGCAAAATAGATCTTGGTCGCATCGTAACTGGTTATTTTTATTACCGATCATGCACACACAATGCAGACGAAGAATTATGTTTATTCGTTTATTGATATGGAAGCATTATGCGGGAACTAACCACACCTATTTAATCGACTTAAATATAATTTATAACTTAGAGGTGAAGCAACTGTCATAACATCATCACTCAGGATAAGGATTTATTCAATTTGATCGAATAGGTCAGTTAATGGGAATGATGGCACAGCGAAAGCTCAATATGGAAATATTGTGTAACGATTGCAATTTCAGATCTCTACGATACCGGTTTCACTTCTATGTTCATTGAAATGGGACATTATTTATATTGCTCAAATAAACTAAATTATCTGTCTTAGAATAAAAATGGCATCCAGCGATTCGTCTAGTCTTATTCTTGTGATGTGATGTTTGAATTTAGGCAGTTGATTTAAATAAAAAGATCATCTGAATTTTCAAACAGCAACCGAAAAGACATGCAATGCAATGACTTTGTAGTCACGAGACTGGGGTCTTAGAAATGCTATCGTCAATGGGAGTTGCATATAATCATATTCATTATTGAATAACAGATTTTATATAAAATGATTTTTTTATTTCAGCAATGGGTGATATAACCTGACACATGCTCAGTTGCAGGAACGTCCATTAAAATTTAAAGGTCCATTAAACCCTTAATCCTCCATTAGTTCCTTGTAATAATGGAGGATTAAGAGTTTAATGGACCTTTAAATTTTAATGGACGTTCCTGCAACTGACACTCTGAATGAATGAGGGTTGCAATTGATGAGAGTTGCTCGAAATAGTTCGGTTAGGTTAGTAAGTAAGCAGTGGCGATGCTAGAGGAGGGCCAGGGGTGACCCAACTACCCTAAATTCTTAAAGTCCCCCAATGAAAGATTCTTGCTTCCCTCCGTTAGCAAGACGAACCGGACGAAAAGTTCTCGAGTAAGTTTCATACGATTCATGTATGAATTCGAGTTTCCTGATTAAATCAGTAGTTACTACTACTTACTAGTAGTTTTAAGATTTGAATAGGAAAGCTGAATTCATTAATGAATAAAATGGAACTGATAGCTCTCAGATAATTAAAATTTCAATGATCATTCTGTCAGAAAAGAATGGGTAAAGAAAGAAATAAATACAGTAACCAAATCTTTGAGGTGAAAACAGTAAAATGGTGTACAGGGTTGCCAGATTTGGTGATTCCTGAACTACAACTTTTTAACCCAAAGAGATATAGAGAAACATGGATGGCACATTTCGGAAGTCTTTTTTCGAAAAACTCATTATGCCGTCAACCTCATTGCTATATCTTCTTTTGTTTTCGAGTTATAAGCAAAAATTGAAATTTCAGCAATTTCAACTTTGATCATTACCTCCGTTCCTGTTTGTGCTATAAACTTGAAACGAAAACATTATACAGACACTTTTTTTATAAGAATCCAGTGACCTGCTTAATATAATTTTTGCTGAATGGTTTCCTTCCAGATATGTATTACATAAAACTTTGTTTTTTCTCATGGAAACAACAATTTATTTTTACGTAAAAGTAATCAACGTTTTTTTTTTCTCGTTTCAAAATATATAAAGTCATAAATCGCTCATAAGTCAGTGCGCTTGGGGGGGGGGGAGGAGCAATGGTTGTCCAAGCCTCCCCTTGAGTTTTTATGGCCTATGCTCAACAAAATTGTTCCAATTTATTCATCACAGCCTCCACTGCAAATTCTGGGTTAGCCATGCCGCCACTAGTGTCGTCACTGACATAAAAGCGATATATGACATGTTATATATTTTTGAAACGAGAAAAAAAGGTGATTATTTCTACGAAAAAATAATTATTGCTTCCACAAGAGAAAGCGAAATTTCATGTCATACATCTGGAAGAAAACCCCTATGCAAAAATTAGATAAGGCCACTGGATTCCTATCAAAAAAGTATCTATATAATGTTTTTGTTTCAAGTTTATAGCACAAACATGAACTGAGATAGTGAACTAAGTTGAAATGGCCGAAATGTCAATTTTGGCTTATAACTCAAAACAAAAAAAAGATAGAGCAATGAAGTTGACGGCCTAATGAGTTTCTCGAAGAAAGACCACCGCAATGTGCCATTCATTTTTCTCTATACATATTTTAGGGTTTAAAAGTTGTAGTTCAGCAAATCTGGCCACCCTGTACAGGTGGTTCTGAAACCAAGAACCAAGTGATCACTATTCGAGTGTTTTTCTGGCAGAATTACATGCAATAGATAGAAAGATGCACAGAAGGAAACCTGGAAAGAAACTATCAAGAATGTGACATGGTGATGCCATCTGATACCAGGAATCAAACGAAACTATGAGTCTAACAGACTTCATCAGAATGGAACACTGTTCCAGAACCCTTCTGTGGTAGGTATAGGCAAATGCACCTATAAAAAAGAGTTTTTGGAGAACTAGGAAACTGAAAGAAAAGCACTTTGGGAATATTCCGCGAATGGATCATTCTGATCAGTTCCTTTGGAACTTAGAAACTGCAGTAGAAATAAGTTACACCTACTCACCGGCTTTCTAACAGGACATTGTCACCTCAACTGTAGAATGCATATGATGAGAATTGGCTCGAAAGAAACCGACGAGTGTAGATTCTATGGAGAAGAGGAGGAAACTCCTATTCAACTAGTTATAGAAATCCTCGCCTTTGTGAGCCTGCGCAAAGAATGTCTTGGACAGGAGAATTATAGGGGAAGCGCCGATTACCTCCTTGAAGCCCTCTCAAATGCTGGAGGGTCTGGGGGTCAAAGAATCAATCAAAGTGGAGGGCAAGCTGTAGCGGAGTTGTCTCTTTGAGGTCGCAGTGGAATGTAGCCCCCTTAGCAATCTTCAATCTAGGGTAAAGGGGGACCAGGGAAGCCAAACCCGCAATAAGAACACATTAAGTTGGTAACCGGTGTAGTTATCGAGTGAGTTTCCGAAAGCTTTCATGAAACAAAACAAACCGTTATCTGCACAGAATATCATGAGAGCGCATCGCCATAGAAATATCTCTCGACACATCTATCCATCAAAATAATGGATTTAAGTAGTTTGCGATCGAAATTCGCGTGAAAGTCATAACAATTCCGGTCAATGCGCCCAAGAACGATTTATATCCATCTCGGTTATAAAAGGAGGTGAAAAATCGTGATACGATACTAATACGTCGACTAAAGACTATACCACAACACAAAACAACATTATCTGGGCCCCCGACGGATATACGATGTGTGTTCAGCTGTTACGGGATCACAGAAATGGAAACTCGATGAAAATTCATTTATTATGGCGAAAGGTCGTTAATTCTTCGATATCATGAAGAATATTACAGTTTTAGAGACAGATTTACGAGCCCTAAGGCAAATTGTTAGCTTCACCAGGATTTTTTAAGTAAGTTTTCCTCTGATTTATAAAGTGATAAGTATAATAAAAGCAATCGAATTTTACATTGGCCATAAGCAAAGTTAGGATGAGAGTGGTGGGACTTCCTATATGAGCCAAACTCTCAATATTGTCAAGTTTTAGAATAACGATTACGATTTCTTCATTTTGTAGTAAATTTGATTCGGAGCTTAATCCATTCCTAATCATCGACCTGCATCAATGATCGCGTGGCGTTGAAAATTTTTAAATTCTTGAAAAAAAGTAAAGGTGCATGTGGTGAACTGATATAGTTACTGGGTGAGTTTCAGAAAAGCTACCGTTTGCAACACAGAACATCATCAAAGCGCATCGCCATAGAAATATCCCTCAACACATCCATCCATCGAAATAATGGATTTGAGTAGTTTGCGATCGAAATTAGCGTGAAAGTAATAACAATTCCAGTTAATGCGTTCAAGAACGATTTATATCCATCTTGGAGACGGTGAAAAGTTGTGATGCGATATTAATGCGAGGACTGGTAGACTATACTACACCACAGAACATTATTGACGGGGCAATTGACGGATATACGATGTATGTTCAGCTGTTACGCGATCAAAGAAAATATGAACGAATACTCGTTGAAAATTAATTTATTATGTCGAATGGTCGTTTATAATTCGATATCATGAGGAATATTACAGTTTTAGCGACAGATTTACTCGTCCTATCGCAAGTTGTTAGCTTTCCCAGAATTTTATTGATTTATAAAGTAACAAGCAGAATAAAAGCAATCAATTGTACATTAACCATAAGCAAAGTTAGGATTAAAGTGGAACTTCAGGAGCTACCTAAGCCCTCAATATGACAAGTTTTCGAATGACGATTACAACATTCTGTAGTAAATTTGATTCAAAGCTTAATCTGTTTCTAATCATCGCACTACATCAATGATTGCGCGGAATTGCAGAATTTTCAATACTTGAAAAAAAGTAAGTAAAAATATAAGTGTAACCGATATAGATTTACCGAGTGAGTTTCCGAAAAGCTTTCATGAAACTAAAAGAACCGTTATCAACACAAAACATCATAAAGCGCATCGTCATAGAAATATCCCTCGACACGTCTATCCATCAAAATAATGGATTTAAGTAGTTTGCGATCGAAATTAGCGTCATAACAATTCCGGTTAATGCGCCCAGGAACGATTTATATCCATCTTGGAGACGTTGAAAAATCGTGATACCATATTAATGCGACTATACTACACCACAGACAACATTGTCTGGGCCCTGACGGATATACGATGTGTATTCAGCTGTTACGCGATCACAGAAAATATGGACACTCGATGAAAATTCATTTATTATGGCGAAAGGTCGTTTATACTTCGATATCATGAGGAATATTACAGTTTTAGCGACAGATTTACGAGTCATATCGCGAGTTGTTCGCTTTCCCAGGATTTATGATGAATCCACTCCGCCAAGGCTTATCGTGATCTCATGGTTATTCGTGGAAGGGAAAAAGAGTTAAATGCCACAGTATTGGTCCCGACATAAACAAACGAGCCGTTAGGTATTTAACTGTTATCGGTGTTTTTGCTCGGCCTATCGCTATTTAGAGCGGATATTGTGACATTTCTGATGGCAGTTTAATTAGAGTTCAATAATTTCGCAGTAAAAATTGCTTTCTTTCATCCGTTCTTGATCCGATGATCGTTAAGTCACGTTCTCTGTAAATGAATTAAGCAACGCGAGTAATAACTTTCAGGATGTCCACATTCTAATTATACTCGAATTTGAATGGGCTGATTTTATGTAGTCTTACTCCTGAGCACACGAACTTCGTTGTTAATCTTTGCTCGCTTGTTCCTAGCCTACTATACTCGCAATTCTTCCCAAATTTCCCGTATTTAGAGCCAGTAATAGTCTCAAACGAATTCCTAAGTCACCCCTCCGCTCCAAACCATTGTTATTTCCATTGACATACAACATACTCGTTATGTTGTACTCTTTTACTGTAAAACCTTAGATAGCACCAATAGTTTATTACATCGGTATATACAGGGTGTCCCGGAAAGTGGGAAATCCCCGGATTCAGATAGAACATAAACAATAAGATCACAAGTTCCCATTATTTTTTTTTCTTAACGGCCCTCCCTACGAAGATACGACCTTCTAAATGACGCCACTGAAAATTCATTTGATGGAATAAATTTCATTATAGTCCGTTCACGAAGTTTGAGCGCTTAGTAGGCGTTTGTTTATTGAACTGAAGTTGGCAGTATTTGCTGTCATAACGTAAAATAAAGTCAACCTTACAGAATGTACCCGGCCTCGTCCGACGAGCTTGCGACTTATTCGTTTTGAGGAGTTTCGTGCTCCTGAGCTGTTCCAGTAATTGTGCGCAGCCAATGGCAGGCCGTATTTCGAGCTTTTGAGTTGCTCAGGAGCACTAAATATCTTAAAACGAATAGGCTATATAGAGAACTCTATAACAGTATTGACAACATTGCATATCGATCTGACAAAAAATAAACAACATAATCTAAAATTTTAATATACACAGTGGAAAATGCCAAATTTCCATGGCCAACCGACGGCTCAACCTTTCGTAAACGGATTATACTTCTTTCATTTTTTTTTCGAAAACAGTTCATTTTATCGACACTGAACAGGAGTACCTTTTCTTTAGCTTAATATTCAAGGTATCCAAATTTGTTTTTTTAAGCACCTTATCATACAGGGTGTTAAAAATGGAAGCATTAAAATGTACAACACAGTCCGCCCTGGTAAACTGAACAAGCTGATTGAAATTTGAGTGCGGTGATTTAAGAGGTCCTCAATACTATTAGTCATATCAAATTTTCATCAAATTATATCGAGTAGTTTGAGACTTATTCCATTAAATTCGATTTCCAGTGGCGTCATTTAGGAGGTCGTATCTTCGTAGGGACGGCCGCTAGGAAAAAAAATGATGGGAACTTGTCATCTTATTTTTTATGTTTATCTGAATCCGAGAGATTTCCCACATTTTCCGGGACACCCTGTATGTGCACACTGTGTTTCCTATAAGGGTGTAAGGAACTGACGTCTCACCCTAATCTGTATTCATTGTTTACGGCTATCCCAATTTCATCACATATTTCCTGATGTTGCAGTGACATATACAGAGGTGCAGCCTTCTTCTCTTGAGTTACATCTTCTCGTATCAAACATTTCGAGAAATTTTTTGGATTCTAGGTCCGAAAGACTCTTCAAGAGCCTTACTGTCTGCCTCCCTCGTTTTCGTGAATTACTGTTTGGAGGTACAGGGTCTTTATAAATGATTGTAACAGCGCAGTTGGCTTTGGATTGCAGAATACCAATGTGTAACCAATCAGAGCATAGCATGATCACAGAATTCTGTGGTTTGCATAATCCAAAGCCAACTGCGCTGTTACAATTATTTATAGAGACCCTGTATTTTCCGTTTGCCACAGAAGGATTTAGGTCCCATTTCTTTAGAGAGCATAAATGAATTTGACTTATTGACTTCTCAAAGTCTTTCCGCTTCAATTAGTTTCATTGCGACGACATGGAACTTGATGGTTTTCAGCATGTCGATGTGAAACATAAAACTCGATAATGCACTTGTTTCGAGCTACGTGGCTAACGGGGGAACTCTTCCTAATTCCGACGATTTGTCTTAATTCCTCGTGTCATTGAAGCCCTCTGCCGACTTCCGGGAAGCCGTACACGAAAATTGGCAACGTCGTCGACTGCAGCGACCGATTAATCGAATATACGCGGGGCTTCATCTCACGCCAAGCGACCGGTCGAAACTTTATACAGGTGAAAATGGTTATCTTCTTTCCTTCCCTCTGATCGGAAGAAGGTCTATACTTCCTCGTCTGCCGTGTCGGATGCAAGTGCTCTTATTCGAAAACGTGGCGCATTGACAATAATTTAAGCAGGATGTGCTAGTCTTCAACGTAAAACCGTTTAAAATTGTTCTTGCGAGTCTTGCAAGAATATGAAAACATTTTGTAATTTTCATGAATATTTGCAGTTACTCTTTCACTACTGGTTGGGCTTGCAGGTATTTTTTCCTAAGCTGCCTCATTTTTTCTAATATGTATTGAGTCCTTGTTGAAGACTGTATTTTTTCAGTTCGTTCGATTTCAACATGACACATCAGTTCGCCCAGAAAGTACGCACCAAAAGTTTTTCTTCACTGTTGTTATTTTCGAGAGTACATTTCTCAATAAAGTTGTGCTTTGAAAATAATCTGAACCATAAAAAACTTGTCCAGCAGGAAATGTTGAAAGCTATTAAAGACAATTTCGAACAAATTCTCCTAAACATCTACTGATCACATTCACCATAGAATCAGTGCGTTCTGGTTCAATTATTCATTTTACCTTTGCTCATCTCTTCCAATCTCAAATTGCGGTATGGGACCGGTTTAATACAGACTTTATTATGATGCAATGTAAACTCTTTTTTCATTTCATTTCATTAGTCTACCTGGACACTTTCTCGTCAACTATTACTTTGTAAACCGAATCGTGACTCGTTCGAAAAAGGTACACTTCTAATCCTTCGAGTGAAATTTGGGATATATGCTCTTCCCCACCAGATGTTACTCTGAGTTGACCTGGTCAAGTTTTCCGGACAGCTCTGTCGGTTTCCAGTTCTCAAAATTTGTACCTTGCCCCTCTTTAGAAATAAATCCTCCCACTGTCCTTCCAAATAATGAAATGTATTGGCAGTGGGTGATTTGAAAACACAAATATTACATCAAACACGAAACAATCATTTTTCAGCTCCAAATGGCCCTTAGTTTACAATCAACGACCATCAGTTGCATCAGTGCCATCTATCAGTAGCAATGCAAATTCTGGCCCCCTTGTACTGTCTTGAGAGACAGACTTGGGCGTATCTCTCTATGGCCAGAATTTCAGTTTGGAGCGTTGTTATTGGATTTCCCAAGGCACTTATTCCCTGTATTTGGAGCCTATGTCTATATGCCTATGTCTGCTGCTTGCTCCTGAGGGACCTATCTGCATACCATATGAGATGCTTTTCACGTCGTCGACCTGAACTTTCTACTCTTACTCTTACTGGCGATCACATATAGGCATCTGAAAATAAGAATGCAGAGCCATCGCGGGCATCGTAGAACTATTAATATTGACATGGAAGGATTCGGTTGTATTGTTTATGTGTATATCTGCTTCATTAAATTTGGATTTTCAATCAATATATCAAAATTTCAGAAATCTATAGTGGACGAGTGTATTTTTGTGTATATTGTATTTTTATTTCTGTGAAGACGGTGAGTGTCATCATTTGTTTCATTTTATTTCAGCCATAGTGAAATATGAATTATACTCCGTTCACGAAAGGATGAGTTGTCGGTTGGCCATGGAAATTTGGCATATTCCACCGTGTATATTAAAATTTAGGTTATGTTCTTTATTTTCTTGTCAGATTGCTACGCAATGTTGTCAATATTGCATAGAGTTCTCTGATAACTCTCAAGCTCGTCGGACGAGGCCGAGTACATTCGGTAACGTTGACTTTATTTTACGTTATGATAGTAAATACTGCCAACTTCAGATAAATAAGACACGCCTACTATGGGCTCAACCTTTCGTGAACGGACTATAGGTTGAAAGGCTGTTGAGGAAATTGAATTTTTTGTTTGTTGAACAGTTGAACTAACTTCATTTTATTATATTCGAACAGAACTTTTTCACATCACAAGAGCATTCTGCAGTGGGTTTTCTTTGTTAAGACTTCCTTGTCTCAACCTTTCAGTTCTACTACTAGAACTAGAAAATTCTGGTTGTTCCTCCTTTCTGGTAGTAAATCCAACAGGAAGATTTCTTGTAGGCACAGCAGTATTTTTCAATTTTCATTTGTTATGAAATGGGATTTGTAAACGATTAACCCCATGAATCTAATCTAACCTACAAGTTTTGGGTATCTGTGCTTACCTCGATAAAAATAATCGTCATCTACTAAATACAAGGAGCAAACTTTCATATTTTCTGTGACTGGTTTACCGATTTTGAGTTTCAGTTGCCATCAACACTTTGTAATTTTACTCCTCGATTTCCCTTCTACCCAAACACGAAATTTATCCCTAGCTTGAGGAAAGGCATGGAAATGTATATTATTTGGAATTCTTTTTTTCTCAGGAAGAACACTGAGGAACTGAACAAGAGCGATTTGCATGAACTATACTCAAAAAATTATAATAATTAATAATGTATATTCATATGAATCACGACAACACAATGCTAAATGAAAGAATCATGTCAATATAAAGGTTACTCAGATCGTCACCAGAGGACGTATCGCTTAGCTTGATCGTCCTATTTTATCGTAGTTGGTGTCAAGGCATCTCTATTAGTTGACATACCTAGGTTCGCCTTCACATTGGGTTATAGACTTATGCCCGATTGCACCGTTCGTCTAAGGCTCGTATTCATAGTTCGCCCTTGAGGGTGAGTGTGAGTTTTTTATCGCCCTTATTAACCTAGCTTTAAAGGTGACATCAACTGTCACTCACCCTCAAGTACGAACTATGAATACGGACCTAAGCAACGTTTAAGCCCTGAAATGACGTTTCATCAATGGAATAAACGTCACTTAAGGGCTTAAACGTTGCTTGACGAACGGTGCAATCGGGCATTAGACCTTTGTCAAAAAATTTCTGAAACTTTCAAATTACGCCGTATTGAGAAATAATTTTATTACGAACAATACAAAATCGAAAGGATCAATTGAATCATATTACCTTTGTGTCATGATTCAATACTTTTTACTATCACGCGCAAGTGAACAAATGGAAAGCAATAATGATTATTTACTTCATGATGATTCAAAAAAAATGAAAATTATTGAGTTGTAAGACCATAGAAAATAATAAACCATATTTCCAAAAAATTTGATGCGAAAATAATCGGCTTAGTGAGATTTCGATGGTATCTCGTCCCCATCGGAGTTAATACGGTGAAAACGGTCGGAAATAGGCGAATAAAAAGATCCGCCGGTAGATATACTTCGCCATAACGCTCCGGTCAGATTTATTATCAGATCCGAAAGAGATTAATGTTGGGCGAGGAAAACGGATTAAGATCTTTGGTGTCCAGGAGAGGCACTCTACAAATATGGGGGGTGGAAGGGCCATATATTTCCCTTCTGTCGGGTCGTGAGGCATGAAATGAATTATGTCACTGAGGGGTGAACCGGTCTCTATATTATATTGGCCACGTGGTGTGAAGATGCCAGAGTCATTTCATTAGGAATAACTGTGAATTAACAGAACTTCCAACTCAGTGATCGATATTTGGCAAATATACGACGGCGTATAAGTATCACGCGATAAAATGAAAAGCTGTCAATTGACAGTTTTAATCTGATCCTCTTCCTAAACTCATTTTCGAATCCTACTTTCTTATACCATCGCAGTTTAATTGAGAATGAAAGGTTTCCAAAAAGAGGTGTTATTTTGATGTCATTTTTCAATATAAATGATCGGATGTTTATTTCATTATAAAGAAGAAGATATGCCGTTTATAGTGGAAAATAACATTAGGCAAATGACCACCACGACCACTCTTACAAGACCATATCCTTTTAATGAAAATTTCCATAACCAAATCGCAAAGTGGCTGCCCTATGTCTTCGATGGCCTCACGTATTTTATCTTTGAGGTCTTGAATCGACTCTGCGCTATTGGCGTAGACCTTCTCTTTCACGTGGCCCCAAAGGAAGAAGTTGCAAGGTGTTAAATCACAAGATTTCGGTGGCCAATTGTGATCACCTCTTCGAGAGATAACACGGTCCGGAAACTTTTCCCGCAAAAGATCAATGGTTCTTGTGTTAACTAAACTTTATAAGCCTTAAGACCCAAATCTTTATGCAAAATACGGTGTAATGACGTTTGTGGAATGCCTAATTCCAAAGAACGACGAGGAATGGACAAACCTGCAAACAGCAGCAATATTCTCGGCTGTTCTTGAGCGACACAGCTCGATTTTTTCCACCAACTTCTTTATTGCGGTCCGACAAGGTGCTTCACGACGACCCAAAAATATTCGAGTCTTACGGAACCGTCTCTGCCAAACTTTCACCATTTTAAGGTGAATTTTTAATAATTTCAACGCGTGTATCGTTCCATTTTTATTTATGGCGTAGAAATAATAAAAAAATAATTTATTATGGCATAGAAATAGCGGGCTATTCAAAATAACACCTCTTATTGGAAAACCATTTATTTCCGTAAAATTCGAATATGTTTAGTTTATGTTATATAAAGTCATAGAACATTGTCACAGAGTGTTTGAAAACTATTATTAGTTTCGAAAATATCGGAATAAATAATTTTCTCGAAAACTCGTAATTATACAATTTCCATAAAATTTCGCAGACTAGCGCATCACCAATTCACAACTAAATACAATCAAAATTCAAATCGACCGATAGAACAGTTTCAGAAATACTTGGAAACATAAGAGAGCTCTTTCCGTTCGAAGGTTATGAATATGCAAGTCAGCAGTATTGGCCCGAATTTTAGTTTTTTCTGACGAAATCCAGCACAAATATGCTGTTATAGTGTTCACGACCAATCTACGATGACGAATGAAATGATTTTTGCCCAGAAAAGTGCTTTCTTTGCTAGACCAGGATTTTGGAATTTTTCAGCCGATGTTTCAATTTCAACAGAGCATCTGTCAAAAAATACAAAAAAGAGCTGGCATGAAGTCCGAAGCTTTTCTGCGCTTGTTCTTATTGCTTGTTGTGTCATCCAGGAAGCCTTTTATTTCACTCCATTTATTTGCGAATTCAATTCATGTTTACTATATACACAAAATGGAATGGACATTTGAATTATTTTCCCAATATAAATGAAAGACTCAAAAACAATACGGGAAAAGCAGTGAGATTAAATCACTGCATGTATCCAATCAATTATAAATATATTCATTAATTCAATTGCAGCGTGGCAGATATAACAGAATTATTCAAAATTCGTTACTGCAATGTCGAACGCTTTTATTGAATAATTGGCGCAGTCCGCAGAATCATCCCATTCTGTTTTTCGATTCTTGTTTGTTAGTGAATATTAAAAATCAGTTCGAGTATTCAAAATATTTATTTGTACCTTCAAAGTTTTTTCTGTTTGTGGAGGAGATGATGGTTTATTCAGGGTTGAATTGAATAAAATCATTTATGTATCAAAGCAGGAATATCTTATTCCACAATTCGTTATGAGATAATTACATTCCACACAAAATTTCTCGAAAGCCTAGACTTCCATACTGTGAGAAAATGTGATTTCCTTACGTAAGGAAGTGGTATCCAATAACATCACTTATCATTTTTCCGAAAACACCAGCCATTGAATCAATATGTATCAGGTTTGAGATTTAATGTAATACGTTCTTCTTGTAACTCGAGTAATTTCATTATTCCAAAGCAACATTAATTATTATTTTGCGAATAACATTATTTGCAATTTTTTCTAAATTCATTGATATCATAATATCTGTCTTTCAAAGGACTCGGCTTGCGCCTCGAATCAGCAGACTTCACAGTAGCTTAGGAATGTTAGGCTTTTCCTAACCGGTAAATAATATACAGGGTGGTAACATAATAGTATGTCACAACTTTGGGGATGAATCTACGTACGTTAATTTCAAGAAAAAAAGTCAATATAAATATGGGTCCGCAAAAGCTTCGTTACGGAGCTAGAGGGTTTTTCTTCATAACTCTCTGCAGTTCTTGTGATATTCAGTCCAAATTTGGAATGCGAGTTATTATCAACAGTCTTCATCATTGCACGTCGTGAATTTTGAATAGAATCCACAGGGTGTTTTCTTTTATGGAGCTATGTCTCCTTTTTCTCTCTCTCAAACTTTTTTGCGGTACGCCACTAGGTCAGCGTAAAATCATATTTCTGATATCTCGTTATCCATTCAATTCGTTCGGAAACTTTTTTGACCCACGTAATTTTTACGTATCTCTAACCGTTTTCGAGCAAAAAATTATAGTATGATTGTATGTTATATTGAATAAGCTTAAGTTGAGTCTCAGATGACGAGCTATCAAAATAAAAGCAAATTTTGGGCATACCTATCGAGTATTTCTATTATTTCTTTCATTCAGCGAATAACATGATTCAATAATTCAATAATTTTTTACGAAAAAATTGCAGTAGTGACAAATGTTTTTTAAATTGACAAAGATATCAAAATTGATTTTACGCTGACCATTGGCATACCGCAAAAAAGTTTGAGAGGAAAAGGAAACATGGTTCCTGAAAAGAAAACACCCTGTAGATTCTAGTTGAGATTCAGGACGCGCAATGATGGAGACTGTTGAAAAATAGCTCGCATTCCAAATTTGGACTGAATCTCTCAAAAACTGCAGGAGTTATGAAAAAACCAATTTTTTTTTGGAAATTTTCAACAGCCTGTAGCTCCGTAACGAAGCAGGTCCACAAAGTAATATAACCGAAAACTTCAATTTGCTTCGTTCTACTACCGAACTAAACTACTAAAAAAATCGCAATGAGTCACTTCACATAAACTGTATCCTTTTTGTATTACCATCTACAGAAAATTGTGTCAAAAAACCGAGTTGGAATTATGCGTTGAAGCATGAGTTATAACAGAGTTATAGGTTCAGAGGCGATTTCAACGTGGGCAACGCATATAATAGCGTGCTCAAGGGCTGACATAACTCATAAAACTGGCTGATTACAATTTGAAAAACCCTCCATTTATTTTTGCAAGGGCCGGGGCTATTTGTTATATGTCCCCCATTATACGGAATCCAATTTGACTTGGAGATAAGCCGGTTTTGCCCATTCGTCAAGGACATTAAGGAGCAAGTTAGAGGCCATGAAATTATTATTCGGACGATGAGTAGTCACGGACCCTTTCATCGAATCGAAAATGTAAGTGATTTTGTAATGTCAACGTTTACTTTTTTCTTCCAAACATATCTTGTATTGAAAAATATACTGATGGACAAAATTAGCGCACCACCTAAAATTTCGTTAAATTTTAACAATTGATATCTGCCCAATCTTCAGTCGGATTTTAACCCCCATATATCTGGTATTGCCACACAGAAGGCGTTAAACTGTAATGAAAAAACCAAAAATTTAAACGCCCTGTACAGCATGATGCATTTCTTTTTTTGAAATCTCATTGTAGTATGATATTCGCCAGTGAAAGAGCTACAACTAAAAAAAAACATCCAAATCGGACAAATGGTTGCGAAGATATTCATGGCTAATGCATAAAATACAAGAGTTGATTAAAAGTTAAATATCTCTGGACGACTTCAAGATAAATTGGTTTTTAAAATAACAAAAATACTCAAGAGATACTAGGCTACAAAGCTTTAATGTTTTAATATACCTCAGCAACCTGGCATTGCCCACAGAAGACGTTAAAATTTGACTATAAACATGACATTATTTAAAACGCCCTGTACAAACATGAAGATTTTATTTTTGGAGTTCTGTTTAATGGAGGAAATTTGACAATAACAGAGCTACAATTGAAAGAAAAAAAACGTTGAAATCCGACTAAAGATTGGGAAGATATCAATTGTTAAAATTTAACGAAATTTTAAGTGGTGCGCTAATTTTGTCCATCAGTATATTAATGAGAGGTATTAAGTAGGAGTTCAGAGCTTTATACCCCTATTACACCATTCCTTTTTTCATGTCTATACTCCAGCCTTTTTTTTTAGGGCTATTGTTACATTACATTGTTAGGTATATTTCCCCAAATGAGTCGCACTATTACACCATACACCATGCCTTTTCAAGGGGTTTCAGGTAGTAATTCCAAAATTGCAAACATTGAAGAAATGATATTTTACCTCAGGCTTGTATTTTGTTGGAATATTTTCGAAAGAATACCCTGATATCTGTTTTGTTGAAAATAATGATGCAAATCATAGAAGATAAAATTGAATTTGAAAAAATCACTTATAGGTAACTATTATTGCAACAGTAACTGCTATTCTGAAAAATAACAAAAAAAAGGGTTTAAGGAGATAGAAGGTGAAGCCTTGGATGAACTAAAAATCAGGCAATAAAAGCCATGAGTCTATACCTATCATTCATAAATATATGGTAAAAAAAGGTTTGTCGCTTCATTTATTTGTTCATTATAATCTGCCCATTCATTAAATCTTTGAATAAGGATAAAAAGTAATGAACATATTTATTATTGAGTAATTCAGAAGAAAAAATATATTAGATTACGCCAAGATGTCAAATTGGACAAAAAAATGTTGTGTTATTGTACCCGACTCGACATTTCTTCGAAAGCACGAAATTCCCACGTTTCAGGGGTGAAAGTAAGAACCGGTTCTATTTTTATTTTATTTATTTGTAAGCATGAAATAGACGCAAAATAGTTCAAGGCGCATGCGCGTTTCGCTGCAACTTCAGGCGAAATCGGTCAAGCCGACAAAAAAGCACAAAAAAGGCTTGTACTCAGAATGTACTTGTTATTTGATATGTTTTTAATTATTGAAATTCAAGGGGATAGTTAGTGAACGATTGAGTGAAATATACTACATTCCCAAAAACTTCCACTAAGGTATTATAAGTAATAAGTATTGAATAGATAACACTAGTAAATGAATACCAATGAATGTCAATAAGAATTAAAAATATACTATTCTTCCAAGAATCTAGATCCGTTCCATTAACATAAATTTGATATACAGGGTGCACTTTAAAACTGAAAATATTTCCAGGCTGAAGTCACCAATGTGAAGAAGAGCTTTTCTGAATCATATCCCCTTTTCAAAATTTATCACGTCACAAAGATTTTCTTTACTAAAATTGATCGTTGCCTTTCGTTATTCATGTACCAAGAGTTGTGATGAATGCCATTACGGTTTTTTTCAATTTGAATATTTTCAATAGAATACTGAAGTAAACGCACCTCTCATCTAAATATTAAATGAAATTCATTTGGGACAATCCATTTTCTGTCAAAATCAACATAGTCATAGTTTGACTCCTTAAAATTCCATTATCCTAAACATACTCGTATCTTCAACACTTTATTCGCTTAGGTGTGCCGAAGTTCGAATCATTATTATTGCTAGAATAGTCCGAGAGCTGGCACGATTTTAGGGTAGGTATTTGAGGCAAGCTGAAAACTTGTCAGATACCTCTCCTTCCTATTATATCCCAACTCGGGATTGCAGACCTGGCTGGTGAGTAGCGGGGCTAAATCACACCCCTACATTTTTTTTATTTTTTTCCCAAAAATATATTTGAGGCAATACGCAATTTATATATGTTGCAGTGTAATGCTTTATAAATACTAAAAAAAATAAGCCAGATAATTTAATCGGGGTTTTAACATTGCCAGAACGCGTGCGAAAATATTTTGCAAAAAATTATAAAAAATGTTTTTGAGGCAGCTTGAAATTTTTATGGAGTGTTATTTTTAACTTAAAAATACGATTCCCAAAAAGACAGATCATTTCGGTAGGGCTTTCTATCTGAAAAAAAATAAATATTTTTAAAAATGTAGGGATGATTTAGCCCCGCTACTCACCAGCCAGTCTGCAATCCAGAGTTGGGATATAATAGGAGAGGTATCTGACAAGTTTTCAGCTTGCCTCAAATACCTACCCTAAAATTCGTGCCAGCTCTCCTATTAGAATTATCCTTAGAGTTTCAGTCCAAAATTTTTTCACAAACACAGATACAGGGTGAGTATTTCTAACGTGACAGAAATTTCCAATGCTTCCCAATAGTGACAATAGTCACTAGATTTTTTTTTCATTTTTTCGAGATTCTGGAGTTCTGGCGTTGAATATCTCTAGAATCTGGAGGAATCTCTCTTCGGAACTTCAAAGGTGCTGGGTCCAAAAAGATCTCATGACCCTCTCAAGGACCAGGGTTAATTTCAGATCTACAGGGTGTTACATAATAGTATGTCACAACTTGAGAGGGTGAATTTAATTCTACATATGATTTAAAAAAAAAAGTTTTTATGAACATGGGTCCGTGAAAGCTTCGTTACGGAGCTACAGAGTGCTGAAATTTCCAAAAAAATTGGTTCTTTCTTCATAACTCCTGCAGTTTTTGAGATATTCAGTCGAAATTTGGAAGTCGAGCTATTTTCAACAGTCTCCATCATTGAACTTCCTGCATCTTAACCAGAATCTACAGGGTGTTTCCTTTTCCGGAGCCATGTCTCCTTTTTCCCTCTCAAACTTTTTTGCGGTACGCCACTTATCAGCGTAAAATCAATTTTTGATATTTTCGTTCAATTTAAAAACTTTTTTGACTCCTGTACTTTTTTCGTATTTCTTACCGTTTTCGAGTGAAGAATTATTAAACGATTGTATGTTGATATTGAATAAGCTCAAGTTGAGTTTCAGATAACGAGCTATCAAAATAAAAGCAAATTTTGGGCATACCTATCGAGTATTTTTATTATTTTTTTTTATTTAGCGAATAACATACAATCGTTCAATAATTTTTTTACTTGAAAACGGTTTAGAAAATACGAAAAAAATGATTCTAATAGAACGAAGATATCAAAAATTGATTTTACGCTGAACAGTGGCGTACCGCAAAAAAGTTTGAGAGGGAAAAAGGAGACATGGCTCCCTAAAAGAAAACATCCTGTAGATTCTAGTTACAATTCAGGGCGTAAAATGATGGGTACTGACGAAAAAACTCGCATTCTAAATTTAGACTGCTTATCTCAACAACCGCAGAAGAAAAACAATTTTTTTTGGGAATTTCAACACCCTGTAACTCCGTAACGAAGCTTTTGTGGACCCATGTTTAAATGGACTTTTTCTTGAAGTTATACGTAGATTCATCCCCTAAAGTTGTGACATACTATTATGTAACACCTGTAGAATTGGAGCTGTAGCGCAGTTTCAAAAATAGTTCAGTGGGAGGCACAATAAAGCTTAAGGTCGTTGTGGATGATGTAACCTCCTTAATAATCTACAATAAAGTTACTCTGGAAGGTATTGCCAATAGAAATTGTTCGGCTTATCTAGAATATTCATCGAACATTTAGAATATATGATAGCAAAATGAATTTAGATGACTGATCATTTCTAATGACATTACCTAGATCAAGATGAGACTCATAGCTCTGCATAATAAATAACTATTTCCGCCGACCTCGAAATAAAAGGTGATTTTAATGTGTACAAAATTGAGCATTAATGACCCATTTCAATGCTCAATTTTTAAGCCATTTTAATGTGCAATCCTCATGGCAACCGTACACAAAATATTCAGAAGCACTACGAGAAATGTCAAAACTCTACTGGAACATAGAGACATAGAAATTCCATTTTGTCAAATGTATGTCTTGTGCAAAATGAAAATGTATTTCAGTCAAGAATTTATACACTATTCATGTTGAGATCGTCGGAAAAATCTTGTATTCAACTCGGTTATTAATCGAGCGACTAATGGTCTCGAACTATTAACGCGTTCGCTCCGCTCACGCTTTAAAATATCTCGACCAGTAATCGCTGTCTTTAATAACCTAGTTGATTAAATAACTATTATGCGGCCATACCGCATATCAGGCTCAGTTTTTCAAGCAATCAAGTCATATCGTACGATAAAAACCGCCACCTTTTCACAGTCAAGGTTATTAAACAGAGAGATACAAACACCGGTCATTGAAAAAAAACCGTAATTAGTTTATCTCGTAATTAGCACTAATTTCGAACCATTAAACTCAAGTTTATTCTTCTCCTAGCAATCGTCACGGAGCATAGTTCTAATTAAGAAATGATAGAGAGGAATATGCTAATATGCATCGCAAATCGCGTATCGTGCATTTTCAGTCGTACTACTTTCGTTATACAGGGTGTTTCAGAATAAGGTACCGTGAATTCGGGATTTAAATCCTCAGATGATTTATGACATAAAGTTCCTATGGACTATGGGTCACTGACGCACTGTTCTTGAGACAGACGGTGTTGAAATTTGAAGAAAAAATTGATTTTTCGAAAATGTTTTTGGAACCATACACGATTTTCGTTCCGTTTTGACAGGCTATAAGTACGCATCAAAACACATTTCTTCAACTAAAAATTATTTTAAATTTTCACCGGTAGCGTCCGTAAATTTAGTGAAAAAATTGGTACGCCAATGTAATTCAAAATTTTTTTCGTAATCACCACATAATTCAAGATGAAAATGGTATCTTGAGTTTTTTACATGCGACGAATACTTCCGAGAAAAAAAATATAGAATGCTTTTTCATCTAAGAGAATTATGGTGTGAAATTCTTTTGATTATTTCCAAAATAGTCTACACACAATATTAATAATAGTCATATTGAGTCAGCTCGGTCTCTTCATTTACCTAAAATATGTCGGGCATGAACCACATCTCGTTTCTTTTTATAATGGGGTCATCTTCCAACAAAATTGGTGAAATCTCATCCGAAAAGACGTGGCATGACTCTCCATTTAATCTACTTGGGAAGAAGAAATCCCCAATCAAATAATCACCAATTATTCCAATCCATACATTAACAGACAATTGGTTGTGATAATAAGTTTTTCCAATCTTGCGTTGCGTGGATTATTCTCTGCTCAAAAAATGGAAATGAAAAAACCGAGCTGCTTCAATCTGTGTCTAGACGATTTTGGAAGTAATCAAATAATTTCATAATTCTCTTAGATAAATTTCTGTTTCTCAGAAAGTATTGTTCGCGGCAGTGGCGTAACTATACCATCTGGGGCCCGTGGCAAATTCTTTTGATGGGGCCCTACCAATGAAAATCGTCACGTTGTTCTCAGTAATTTAAATGAACTTAGAGATTTTCAGTGTACTCAATTACACGTTGTATATGTTGTATTGGAGAGTTCACATTCATCCATAGAACATAATATCTCGAAGCATTCATCATCTATTCTATTCGCTACATCGTGAGGAAACCTGCATACATTTGCAATGAAATAAAAATAACAATTCAATTTCAATAAGATATTAATTAAGAAAAATCTTTTCTTCGAGCTTTCTGTTCCGCAAAAGTGTCTGTAACATCTTCGAAGTTTAAAGATCAGGCCATAGAATTTTCAATAGACAGAATAGCCAAGTTACATAACTTGTCTATTGTCCCATAGAATTTCTTAAATAGGTTTTTATCAATTTTAGTTTTGAAAATGATCTTTCAGCACTAGCTGTAGTCACAGGAATTGTAAGTAATAACAGAAATGCAATGCATACTTCAGGAAAGCTGCAGGACATAAAATGATTTTTTTATTATTAATAAATCAGCAAGGTCTCTAATACATGAATATTTTTCTATTTCGTCTCTGAAAGTGGATCGAAAACTGAGAATTTCTCTGGAAAATGATTCAGATATGTCTTTTTTTATATATCTCAACAAATTCTAGAGCATTTTTCCATAGATCAGTCTCGTTTAAAACTTAAAAAGTAGAAGGCTCAAAACACTAAAATTTGAAACATATTTTTATTTAGGTTGGTTGAAATGCTTAACGATGAACTTAAAATTGTATTACGGTCTTTAGTTGTCTCGCTTTGGATTTTGAGCAGAACTTATAAAAATAGACTAAAACTGAAATAAAATACTCAGGTACAGTGTACAAAAATATTTTTGAGCTCGCGGCCCCTTGGGCCGGGGCCCCCTTGGGTCGGGGGCCCGTGGCATTTTGCCACCCCTGCCACCCTGTAGTTACGCCACTGGTTCGCGGGTAAAAAATGAAGATACCGTTCCCAATTTGAATTATGCTGTGATCACGAAAATTTTGATTTCGAGGAAAGCAACGCCGTACCAATTGTTTCACTAAATTTATTCGGTCAGAAATCTGTACGTGTATGTAGAAAATATTTTCGGAGAACCAATTTTTTATTGAATTTCAACATAGTCCATAGGAACTAATATTTGGATTAAGATTCTGAATTTACGGTACCTTATTTTGAAACACCTTGTAGAACGACGGTTTCTGTGAATCGGATACGATCTCAATTCCATGACTCACCACCGTGTTGCACAAGGACGATGCTGTCATAAGGTGTTCTCGAGATGCAAGATTGAGTAAATAATCGGTGAGGAAACTTGGACTTTAAAGAGGTAAAAACAAAAAAACACAATAAACCGAGCGTGTCGGTTAGGTAAGACGTTTAATTATTGTCGACTACCTCATCATTATCTTATTATTGATACCGGTCACGTGGATATCCAGATACTATAAAACAATGTTATGAAAGGAGCAACGAACTTGACTACTGCCAAGATTACAGCGTTGTTGTATCGAATACGGAAGAGTATCAAGAAAATATTTTTTCTGGCATGCAAATCAAAGTTGACCATACTGTCTCTATTTCGATAATCAAATGTTTTTCTGAAACGAAAACCCTTGTATGATAATTTAGTGGGTTACTTTTTGTAATTTGAGATTGGATTGGGTTACAACATGGCAACTGACAGCTATATCGCAAAGTTTGACCATAAATAAGTAATCCCACATTTTCGTGGGATTATTTTCCACACATTTCGATGTGGATTAACTCAGCAACTTAATTATTTCTGATGACAACCAATAATGCTGTTCGCGACCTGATATTGAAATATCATCATAATATAACCTTTTAGTAGAATTGATACAACCTTAGGAATAAGTGAAATTTTAAATAGCAGAATCATCAGCCAAAAAATTTGTTCGTCTTGGATTACACATAATTTGTCAATTGATCGAGGACCGAGGTGCTTCGCAACATGTCTATAGCATCGTAACAGGTGACAACAATACGAGCTCCCACAAAGTAAGGACTCAAACAACTACATTTTCGAGCACTCAAACATCAATTTGATGAGTCATACGTAAAAAATATATCAGCGTGGCATATGTGCTTTGACAATTGGTTCATTTGCATGCAGAGTCTGCATCTTCACTGCGAATATTTTGAAAAACAGCAAATCAATTTGAGATTATTAATAAAGGGTTTTCCAATAAGAGATGCTATTTTGAATAGCCCGCTATTTCGGTAGATGTCACGTTTGAAGCTGTCATTTTTTGACATTTGACAAGTAGAAACTACGCCATTAATAAAAATGGAACGATACAGGATTCAAGCACGCGTTGAAATCATTAAAATGCACTATAAAAATGGTGAAAATTTGGTAGAGACGGTTCGTAAAGCTCAAACTTTTTGAGTCGTCGTGAAGCACCTTGTCGGACCGCAATAAAGAAATTTGTGGAAAAATTCGAGCTATTTGGACAAGTTAGTGATGTAAAGAATAAAATCCGTGCACGTCGCTCAAGAACAGCCGAGAATATTGCTGCTGTAGCCGAAAGTGTTGAAGAAAACCCATGTTTATCCTTTCCCTCGTCGATCGTTAGAATCGAGAGATGATTAATGATTTTTTATGGCCGAAATTGGATAGTATTGATCTGGACAACGTTTAATTTCAACAAGACGGCGCTACGTGCCACACAAACAACGAAACCATTGATTTTTTGCGGGAAAAGTTCGGGACCGTGTTATCTCTCGGAGGTGTGATCACAATTGGCCACCGAGATCTTGTGATTTAACACCTTGCGACTTCTTCCTTTGGGGCCACGTGAAAGAGAGGGTCTACGCCAATAGCCTAGCGTCGACTAAAGACCTCAAAGATGGAATTCGTGAGGCTATCGAGGACAAAAGAGAACTACTTTGCGATTTGGTTATGGAAAATTTCATTACAAGGATATGGTGCTGTAAGCGTGGTCGTGGTTGTCATTTGCCTGATGTTATTTTCCACTATTAACGGCATAGCTTCTTTTTTATAATGAAATAAAAATCCGATCATTTATATTGAAAAATGGCATTTTTCTTTGAATTTCAGAATAAACACCTCTTATTGGAAAACTCTTTATTTGTTCTTGTTCTCCAATACCGTAATATGAAAGACAACCTTCGAAGTCATAAATTTGATTCCCTATATCCCTTCTAAATTGTTGCCTCTCACGTTACTAATAACTGAATATCGGTGGAAGGAAAATTATGTCAATGTGTATATCAATTTTTTCTCCAAGAATCGAGCAATAATACGAGTTTCTGCATATCCTTGGATTTGTTTGGCGAAATCCATATAAAATGGTAAAAGTCGAAACAAAATGACATGAATCAAAGGTACCACACAACCTTCTAAGGAAATTGTACCGTATCTATTCGTGCGTATCGCAGCTGTCCGTCCTGACATCATCTATCATAAACCATAGGCAACGAAAATATAACTTGTCTGTTTCCGTGGTCTACGAACCATAGAAAACGAGGATAACCTGAGATGTTTTAAAAATACTGGTGGGTTCAATGTTGTGCTTTTGTTTCAGAAGTTACGGCGATAAGATTTGAATTCTGCCGTGAGGCTGCACTGTGCAAGGATATCTGACAGCAAAAATTTGAATTTCTTCTAGTGTCAAAATTTTGTCTTTGATTCTACCTAAAAACATCAATCGATAAAAAACGATGTGAGGCGTGAGCGACATACGTGATTTAGCGGCGATAAACTGAAGTTTAGCCTTTCGCATTCAAATCGAGAAATATCTCAGTTGACTTAGATGCAGTTTGCGACGACATGCAATCTATTTTTCCAGTAGAATCAGATAAAAAAGAAGTAAAAGGTTATGAAATGTAATGAAAGAAAATGCGAAACGGGAATGGAAAATAGTCCAAATAGATATCTGGAAATAATCCTGGATGAAAAATTACTTCAACTTCATCCAGTAGCTTGAAGAAAACAAAAAGAAGACAGGGCATCCACACGGTAGAACACAAATATCACTAAACGCAGTGATAAGATGAGGGATAGCCGCTTCATGGTATATGAAAGACGGACAGATCAGAAGAGGAATGGAAATTAAGACTACAGAAGAAATGGAACAAACCCTGAAAAAGATCGAAATGGACAAAAACAACCAGATAACGAATATTACAAAATATCAATGTCAGGAGAACATATAAGATTTATCGGAAGAAACATAAATAAGAGAAGTATAACAGATTTTAACAGTCAAATTGAGAACGACCCGAAATTTTCTTTTGCAGTTAACAGTTTCTGAGTCATTACTAAAATAAGAAAGGAGAAAGATCTAGGATCCTGAACCTATAAAAGGACGAAAAATGGGGAAAGGCAGTAATAAGTATCGGCAATCTAATGCTGAATGGCTTTTGTAATGAGATATTCCTCATATCTGTTTCACATAAATGAGATGGGTAAGAGATCGAACGAACGGATAAATACGTTGAAAATTACTACGCGAATTTTAAACCAATTCCACAAGAAAGTAGCACTAAATGAGTCGTGGGGTGTATGGAATAGTAGGTATTCCGATTTCCATATGAAATCACTATTGGCTTTTTGCTGATTGCTGAATTCATCGCCAGCCAGACCCTACGGTTTTTCACATATAAAGAGGTGTTTTTTTGATATTCAAAGAAAGATATCATTTTTCAATATAAAAGATCGGATGTTTATTTAATTATAGAGAAGAAGCTATGCCGTTAATAGTGAAAAATAACATCAGGCAAATGACCATCACGACCACGCTTACAGGACCATATTCTTTTAATGAAATTTTCCATAACCAATTCGCAAAGTGGCTGCCCTATGTCCTCCATAGCCTCACGAATTCCATCTTTGAGGTCTTGAATCGACTATGGGCTATTGGCGTAGACCTTCTCTTTCACGTGGTCCCAAAGCAAGAAGTCGCAAGGTATTAAATCACAAGATCTCGGTGATCACCTCTTCGAGAGATAACACGGTCCGGAAATTTTTCCCGCAAAAGATCAATTGTTCCGTTGTTTGTGTGGCACGTAGCGCCGTCATGTTGGAAGTGAACGTTGTCCAGATCATTACTTTCCAATTTCGGCCATAAATTCCAAATAATAACGAGGAATTGACAAACCTGGGTTTTCTTCAACACTTTTCGGCTACAGCAGCGATATTCTAGGCTGTTCTTGAGCGACGTGCACGGGTTTTATACTTCACATCACTAACTAGTCCCAAAAGCTCGAGTTTTTCCACTAATTTCTTAATTACGGTCCGACAAGGTGCTTCACGACGACCCAAAAATGTTCAAGTTTTACGAACCGTCTCTGCCAAATTTTCACCATTTTTATAGTGAGTTTTAAAACATTCAATGCGGTCTTGAAGCGTGTATCGTTCCATTTTTATTAATGGCGTAGTTTCTACTTGTCAAATGTCAAAAAATGACAGCTTCAAAACGTGTCAACTACCGAAATAGCGAGCTATTCAAAATAACACTTATTTGTGGAAAACCCTTTAAGTGATCTCATCATATTACTTTTTATGTTTATCACCTGTTTGTATTCCTAATTATCTAAATAAATAAATATCCTAGGATTACGTCATTGTCAAAAAATAAAGCATATGCTGGTTCCACTCACCGGAATTCGTTGTCGGAGGCTGGACGCATTCCTCTTCAGTGGGCGACATCAGCAACCCCTCGAAGGTGCCCTCTTTCAGGTTCAAGTTCAATTCCAGCGACTTTTCGATGTCGTTGAACGGATTACAGTTCTGGTTATTGTTAATGGCCTCGCGCTGGTGCCGCTTCGACAAGTCAAAATTGGGGGAAGCTGGCCCGCTGTCCGGATTGTCCACGTTCGTCTCCGGTCCGAGATTTTCCTCCTTGTCGAAGTCCGGGGACAGTCGGCCGCAGTTCGATTTCTCTAACATCTGGAAAAGTTCGAGGTGAAAAAAGGTCTAGGAAGTTTATAACAGAAGTGAATAGGTTTTAAAATTAATTTGTGAAAAAAACTCGGAAAAGATATCGGTTTGAGTGAGTATACTTGATAAAGGCTATCATCAATTACGTAAGAATTACTAATTTATCTACAGTAACAATTCAAGATCAATTGAGCAGAGAAAAATATTCGCTGATAAATCAACAAATATTAAAGTCAGACTCCTGAGCTATTCATGCATGCGGTCCAAAGAATCTGCATGGAGGTTATGTCACCCAGAGAATCTGTAGACAGCTGTATCTGGCTTTTTGGCCGTCATCAGTGCAGCGAACTCTGAATTACCCAAGGTGGTACTCTAGGATCACGTTATGAGTTTTGGCAGTCAACTAGTAAGAATTGAATCTCAGTAGCGCCATCTCGAACCAATCCTTGCGACTACCCACCTCGATAATACAGAAAGTTTCAATTTAATCTTTCGGTGAATATAACGATATTTCTATTTATTCCAGACACACCGTGCCATGAGCAGAAGGACAAATTTGTTTGTATGCTTTCAAATAGTCGACCTAATCAAGAAATTAAGAGACGATCATTACAACAACTAGGTAAAATACAAATTTATTAATACCAAATGCGTTGATATTGGCTTTTCGGACCTATAACAATCCAAAAAAATGTCTCGGAAAGTTCAATACGGAAGATCCCGATCTCTCTTGGAATACAACAACGAGACACAACATGATGAACTTAGATTCTGTGGAAAAGAAGTGGAAACTCCGCAAAGTCTCATAAGGGAATGTTTGGTCATCGGTTGACAACGAAAGGATGCCTGGGTAAGGAAATTTTCTGGGACGAAGATATCCCATCCCCATCCCTGAAACTACTACAGTTTCTGTGGGTCATCCAGACTCGAGCCGTACCGAGATAGAGTACCGTGGATTGTAGACAGTAAAGCTGTTCAATAATTTTTCACTCGAAAACGGTTAGAGATACGAAAAAGTTACAAGAGTCAAAAAGTTTCTAAATTAAACAAAGATACCAAAAATTTGGCGTACCGCAAAAAAGTTTGAGAGGGAAAAAGGAGACATGGCTCCGGAAAAGAAAACACCCTGTTTATTTAGTTAAGATTCAGAACATGCAATGATGGAGACTGTTGAAAATAGCTCGCATTCCAAATTTGGACTGAATTTCTTAAAAAACTGCAGGAGTTATGAAAAAAACACCAATTTTTTTTTGAAATTTCAACACCATGTAGCTCCGCAACCAAACTTTTACGGACCCATGTTTCTATAGACTTTTTCTCTTGAAATTATATGTATATTCATCCCCTTAAGTTGTGACATACTATTATGTAACACCCTGTATAATCTTTAGTCGCAGTGTCAATTATACATTTAATGAATCTTGAAGCCGAGGGCGGATGCACCAGTTAGTTTTTTCTAGATTTATTTCTATTCTGATCACGAATATATGCATATATGTCGATTGGAATATCACTTCATTTCGAAAGCTACCAAGTTTAAAAATTTAGGTATCACCTTGCAAGCTCATGAAGTCAAGTGGTTTTTCGAAAATCAACAAACTGCATTAGGTATATTAAGTTCTTATTGAAAAGTAACGAATGATGCTTTTCTCAATGTTGCAAGTCTTAAGGATGCTTCCTGACGACGGCAGGCGAATGCTGTCCGAAACGTTAAATAGAAAAACCGAATTTGATGGAAATAGCCAAATAATGTATCAACAACCTGCATATGCTTCGATTTATGAAATAATTTCTCAAAATCAGTTGATTCCGTGCACAACTTTTGCGAACAACTCAATTTTGTACCTTAATTTTCAACAAAGTAAAGAGGCGGGGTTAAATTATAGTATAGTGAACCTGGTCCATACTACACACACCTTCTTATATATGAATTAAACATCCCGCCAAGCCTTTAGCGTACTTTTAAAATTCCATAGTTTTTTGATTTATTTCATCCGAGATTGTCGATCAGGAGCGTTCGATAGATGGTCATAAACTTACTATATCGGCTGGTGCATGTGATCATTGGCAGATCTTGAGTCACACTGCACACACTGCTCTGTTATCTAATATAATGATGTGTATTCTAGCAGGTAGCATTATGGTAATCGAAATACAAACTAAGGTCATTCATGGATCTTTCCATTGATTATGAACGGCAGAGAAATCTCCTAAGATACCTGATCAAAAATGATTCATCTGTTCGTAGATGATGCTAATTGGACAAATCATCGAATGCATACTCTCTTTGATTTACAGATTTCATTTCGACGAAAACTACGTGTAAGGTAAAACATCCATTGACTGACAGGTTACTCTTGAAGAGCCAAGACGCAAAGTAAGAAGATTTTTCTCGTTCACATTGGGTAAGAATCATTCAAATTTGTCTATCTAGAATGACTAGCCCCCCATTATTCATAAATCAAAATATTGAATTTCGACCCGATTGGATTGCCAGTTTCGAAAATATACGAGAAATTAAATAACAAATCTCTAAAAACTCAGAAATTATTACACCTAGTTAACCATAAACGAACTAATCGGAGAAATACAAACCATATATAAATGTGCCCTTAAGTCAATGCGTCATGAATTGAAATTTTAAGATTATCTGTTCGGCAGCTTTCCCTTTAATACAAGTCTTTATATGATTAGTCTTTGAGTATTCAGGATTGTATCCAAAAAAGGTGGTCTTGTTGTAACCTCAAACAATCGAGGTATTTTCGTGATTTTTGGGTTTCACAAGCATTACAAGCATAACACCTAACGATAATACAGGGTAAGCGGAAAAGTTTATTAAACGAAAACTTGTGCAATAAATCGATTCAATAATTCCTCTATCGAGTACAATATTTGAATTATATATTTAGACAGTTTCAAAGACAATATCCAGAAAATTGTCAATACACTGCGTTAATCGATATTAGAAATGTCGAACAACTCTGTCCAGTATTTCTTTTAGTATGTTGGCGATAGCCAAACGAATGTTGTTTTCGAATGGGCCAGAGTTCTGGGACGATCTGCCCTACATTCATAACGTATCACTCTTTGGTATTCACCATCGAGAGTTGGAATGAAATTTTTTCGAAGGAAAGGAAAGAACAGTTTCAGTTACATCATTCGGGAGTTTTTCCTTTCAAGATTCGACTGAAATTACGGGGGAGATGTGTAGTTCCAGCTGATGCTACAACGGCACATACAATGCGAGTGTCAATTGCTCCTTTGCGGCAGCACCTACCGAAATGCCTCATTTATTTGAGGGGCGATTTGCAGTTTCCAGCACAGTCACCTGCTTTAGCCCACTGCGATTATTTACGGTGACATCTCAAATACACAGGCAGTGTATTGACAATAATGGGTCGATTACATTGAGATACTTCACAAGCTGCTACTGAGCGAATTTAGAAGCGAGTGAACTAGCTTCTGAGATTGTGATGATTACACACAAAACTGTCTTGTCGCTGAGTAGCCAACAATCTAGGGATCCATGTGAGGTTTATGTTGTATCGTTCTCAAGGATCTAAGATAAATGTCAAATATGTTTTCAAATTTAAGAACCAGAAACCACCCAGTAGATGAGAACTCACTGATTGTGTGCAAATGTCCAAATACGTTTTCAATATTTCAAATTCAAGAACCAGGATTAACCGAGTAGTTGAGAACTCAGATTGTTTAGTAGCAACTGTGATTACACGCGGCTTGTTTATATGCCAACAAGCCAAATCTCCAGCGATTTCGCGTGTAAAGTAGCCCAGCTCTCAACTTTAGTCGCAGCTTTTTTACAATCACAATCAGCTACTGAATTCGGTCAGTATTAGCTTGTAAAGTATCTCAATGTAATCGACCCATTTTTGGGAAAGCATTTGCCAGATATCATATTTGAAACTGTCTAAACACAAACTTTCAATTTTGTACTTTTATCGATATTTGCATCAGTTTTTGTTTAATTTCAAAATTGCTCTACCCCACCTTGTATATTCTCTATTGTATTGATCTTGAAATTTTGGTTAACTGGTCAGCTTTTAGCTGCTCAACATTAATTGTGAGTAGTGGATGAAAAGAGGCAAGAAGAACAAACATTGTTTGAAGGGTTTCAACAAACTTTGAAACTAGCCAACATAAATATTCATAAAGAGTTGGACCAGAAAAAACTCGACTCATAACGTAACAATGTGCTAACTCATACCATCAAATATTCAACCAAAAAGTTCTCATCACTCACTTTAATTAGGTCGTTATTAGGCAGATCGTCGTTTTTCTTGAGTCCTTCAGCGAAGTTAAGGAGTAGGCCATCTTCAGTCTGTGCGGTGATGCTATCGACCACGTTGTTCGTCTTGTTCGGTATGGCGAATGGATTATTCGCGTTGTCCAGGGTGTCCATGCTTACGAGGCGATTGTTCCACCTTGGCCCCGCCGCTATCTGATGAGGATCCCTGAGGAAGACCACGATCACCGAGATATTATCGCTCGATCCGTTGTGTTTGGCTAGTTGTACCAACTCCCTGCTGACCGTCTGCGCCTCTTCTGCAAGCAAAAATGAAGAACAACGTCAATTTGATTGATTATGACAGATTTGTTCTTGAATCATAGATTTATTCATGAACCTGACATAAGTAGCTTTTTATTTGACGTTGCATCACTTCCATAAAGATGCAAAATCAGTTGATTCGAGTTTTATTTTGTGATTCTGAAATGACTCGCATCACTTCTTACTGAGGTGGTTACTTTCATATAAAATCAGTTTATTTTTCATTATCACTCCAGTTCATTCATCAATAATTTAATTCAAAGTAAACAGAGAGTGAATTATCACACTCCGGTTGCATTGGAATCAATGATTTCCTATATTATTTTTCGAATGTCTCAATAATAATAATTGTCATGTTCTATTAGTTAAGAGCTCATTTATATTTCGAGACCATTAATAGCAGTATCAATGAACGAGTTGATTGTAAGATTTTTCCGTCAATCATATTATGAATGTGAAAATTATTGATTGAAATACATTTTTAATTGGCATAAGAGATGCAGTTGACAGTATATAAATTTCTGTTTCGGTAGAGTTGTAACATAACGTACTCGTATTGTTCTATAATACTCTGTGTTCGTTTGCCCATGACAACTGCACATTGAAATAGAAGAAATATTGAAATAAAATGGTCACTATTAATCAATTTCATATTCGTTCAACTCACATTTCAATTTGAAGTCTTCTTTTCAATAAATATTCAAAAAATACGGATTTCAATGAGAGCAAAAAAATGATCAGGGGCCTATTGCACCAAAATATTTTGCCACTTTGCATTATGACAGATTTGTTAAGTGAAAATTAATTATGTTGCACAACATTTCCCCCAAGATTCAATTTCTGCGAAGTGTTTTTCACTTTGCACTTGCGTTTACACATTGCACTTTTCAATAATGAATGCGTTTCGTGCAATATTCATTGGAAAAGTAAATAGTGCAAAGTGAAAAGTTGCAAAGTATTTGGTGCAATAGGCCCCAGGTAACTATTCCAATAGTAAAGTAAGCCAATCTACTGAAAACCAGAGATAAACTATGAATAAATTGAGTTTTAGTAATATAGATTCGTACCACACCTCATGATATCATATCAATGTCTCTACATCTATAAACGACTGTAATCATCAACAGAATGTGTCACTGTTTGAATTTCCAATTGAAATGAGAGAATTCCATTAGTGATTCAGAGTTTGCGAGAAAACTAGAACAGAACAATGAATGACTAAATTTGAATCATTTCGTCTCATATACATATTTTACACATTTCGCGTTTCAACTGACCCGCCCACAAATATTGAAATATTATCTCCATCAAATAAGTACTGAAAGCTGAGACCATTTCCATTGAATTGAAGACAATTTACCATAAAAATGGTTAAAATTTAGCAGAGACGGTTCGTAAAACTCGAACATTTTTGGATCGTCGTGAAGCACCTTGTCGGACCGCAATAAAGAAACTGTGTGAAAAAATTCGAGCTGTTGGGACAAGTTAGTGATATGAAGAATAAAACCCGTGCACATCACTTGAGAACAGCCGAGAATATTGCTGTTGTAGCCTAAAGTGTTGAAGAAAATCCAGGTTTGTACATTCCTCTTCGTTTTTTGGAATTAGGCATTCCAGAAACGTCATTGCACCATATTTTGCATAAAAATTTGGGTCTTAAGGCTTACAAAGTTCTGTTAACACAAGAACTCAAGCCGGCAGATCATCAACAAAGTCGGTGTGTTTGCTGATTGGGTCGTTGAAATGCATGAAAATGATCCGGAATTCCATCGAAAAATCATCTTCAGTGATGAGGCCCATTTCCACTTCGATGGCTTCGTCAGCAAGCAAAATTGTCGCATCTGGGGCTCAGAAAACCCAAGAGTTGTTGAAAAGCCTCTATATCCTCAACATGGTGCGTTCATGGTCCGGCGGAGTCATGGACCTTAATTTTTCGAAAATAAGGCTGGAGCAACAGTTACGGGGAATGGATTGCGCTATCGAGAGATGATTAATGATTTTTTATGGCCGAAATTGGATAGTATTGACCTGGACAACGTTGACTTTCAATGAGACGGCGCTAAGTGCCACACAAGCACCGAAACCATGATCTTTTGCGGTAAAAGTTTCCGGACCATGTTATCTCTCGAAGAGGTGATCACAATTGCCCACCGAGATCGTGTGATTTAACACCTTGCGACTTCTTCTTTTGGGGCCACGCACAGCGTCGATTTAAGACCTCAAAGATAGAATTCGTGAGGCTATCGAGGAAATAGGGCAGCCACTTTGCGATTTGGTTATGGAAAATTTCATTAAAAGAATATGGTCCTATAAGCGTGGTCGTGGTGGTAATTTGCCATGTTATTTTCCGCTATTAACGGCATAGCTTCTTCTTCATTTGAAATAAACATCCGATCATTCATATTGAAAAATGGCATTTCTATTTGAATATCAAAATAACACCTCTCATTGGAAAACCCTTTACCTCGCCAGTGTGTGTGTGTTGCCTCAGTGTCATCTGACAATCAGAAGTTATGCAAATTTGGCTCCCTTCCTTCCTTGTACAGTTTCGACAGACATACTTGGGCAAAACACTATATCCCAGACACATTCTCAAATATCAAACGCGTAGCATGAATTAGATTTGTTTTGGTAATGCAGACCACCACCACAGTAAAGTTGTATATATTATCGCATTCAACATACTGAGACAGATACAAAATCCCAAGTCAAAGAGATTTACGACACCACTCCAAAAGTGCAAACAATCCTTCATCAAAGGACGATTATTGCACGACATCTTATCCAAAATAAATTCATTCGATATTCCCGAAGAATGCAACATATCAAAGCGTCAAAAAGCAACATAAATAAGATGTATCTTTCTCGAACATACCGGTCATACTTCACCGAAATAAACTACGCGAAATCGAAACTGCGAGGAAATGAATGTATATTTAGATCATTTCGCCAGACGTAGAATGAGGAAAATTGCGAAAATCGCGATCTATGTGTTTCGGCGTCAGCCAAACGAAACCATCTGTGTTTCTTCCATGAAATTCGATCTTTCATTAGTTCAGCAGAATTCATCGTTTCGAGGGATTTCCCCGTGTTTTCACAATAAAGTTATGTTGTAACAGAACTAACAGTTTTAAGTGGATTTACTTTAGTAAACTCACGGTCGATGGTACGTTTACAGAAAATGGAAAATATAGGGCAAGAATCACTTTTCAAATGATCTAAAATACACATACCCACCCCCCTGATAAACTTGTTGAATGTAACACGACATTTTTTGTGTGAGGAATTGTCACTATCTTATCACTTAAATTGAAACAATAAAGGTTGTCGCTCACTTAGACGAGACGAGACGAGACGAAGCGAAGAGTTGTTTTCCGCAGGCACGATTTGCACTGAATCAATCGATTCTGATCTTCGCGCTTCGCGCCTCCAGTGAGCGTCTACCCATTTGATTCAGTGCAAATCGTGCCTGCGGAAAACAACTCTTCGCTTCGTCTCGTCCAAGTGAGCGTCAACCTTAAAGCAGCAAAAACTGACTCGTGTACTAGTGTTCGAGTAGTCGAATATTGGGAATATTCCGTGGAAAATGCCGGGACACCTAATTCATCAGTTTGACCGAGAAAGAATAAAAGCGCCACACCAAGAAACTGTGTCGATCCACCAGATTGCGCAACGTTTCAATATTCCGCGGCCTTCCGTAGGGCGCTTAGTGGACGTTTTTCTGGGAACCGGCAGCGTTGCTCAAAGACTTGCAGGGGAAAAACCATTATATCGCAAATTTTCCTCGTTGGCATTAAACGCTATCTTTAACTGCATTTCGAAGTAATTTTTGAAGACCAATAGATGAGTATAGTCTCTCATAGTGAGAAAAAAACACCTAAATACTAACTGACGATGTTGCCAAACTGACAGAATTGTCTGTACAAGAGACAAGCCCTTAGTAGAATAGGGGAGCGGTAGACCAATTATCCCAATACGGAATAAACATACGGCACGAGTTTGCAACGCCGGAATATTGTTCGCGTGCATAAAAAGATTCTACTTGGCTGCATAACAAATGCGCGAAGGCATCTGTAGGTTTACTTTTTACTCTGAGGATAGTATCCATGCCATCTTGAAAACAGAACTCTGTTTTCAAGATGGCAAGAAGACCTTTAACGAGAAAGGTCATTAAAAACAGCAACTAATGGTCAAGATATTTCAACACGTAAGCGGAGCTAACGCGTTAATAGTTCGAGACCATTAGTCGCTAGATTAACAGCCGAGTTGATTAGTAGATTTTTCCGACGATCTCAATAAAATTGTGCATAAATTTTATCGATTGAAATACATTCTCATTTTACACAAGATATACATTTGACACAATAGAACTTCTAAGTTTCTATGTTCCAGTAGAGTTTTGACATTTCTCGTAGTGCTTCTGAATACTTTGTGTACGGTTGTCATGAGGATTGCACATTAAAATACCATAAATTGAACATTTAAATCGGTTATTAATGATCAATTTCGTACACATTAAAATCACCTTTTATTTTGAAGTCGGCGAAAAAAATAAATAATCGATAAATTTATATTTTTCCGTACCCTGTATAAAGCGAAGATTAACAAATGTACATTTTCTATCGATTAATTCCTTCCGATTAATTTCAACCAATCGCTTTCAAGAATTGGTATGTCCAATTTAAACTTCAAGTGGAAAAATTACTTGACAACTGTTTTTCCGGAAAAAAGAATCGAAAAAATTTCATACAAGTTTGACAAGTTGGTGGTTTCGATGCTGTGTTAATTATTGTTCTTATTAATTAATGAAAATGTTGTATTGATATAAAATGTTTATTAACTCAGGAAATAATCTCACTAAATATCCCTCGTACATCTAATTTTTTCACAGGAAAATTAAATGCAATAGGGATATAACCCCTAATATATATTGCAGTTGAAATGGGCAAAATATATATCTTATTCAGACATAGATTATTATTTCTTGGAATCTAGGGGGGGCAAGACTTTTGACCATGTGTGTATTTAGAGATGTCAATGGCTTTCATTTAATTATGAAAAAAGAAGGTACGCCATCAACAATGAAAACCTAAATTAGCCACGGCTACGGTTACCCCACCATACCTATTTAATAAAATTTTCCATGACCAATTCTCACATTCGCGATTATATCCTCGGCAATTCTACGAATTATATCTTGAGTCTTGAATCGGTTGAGGAGCATTGGCTGAGACTATTTTTCACGTGTAACTAAAAGAATTTTATTCGTCAACACTCCAGTAGCGATATTCTCAGTTTTTCTTGAGTTCACATCACTTACTTGTCTAGTATTAAGGTCGATCCACACATTTCAGTGACGTGACGTGCCGTAGAGTGACATTCAGAGAAAAAATATATCGGAAAATACACAGTGTCTATTTGAAAAAGGGAAAGTATTCAAACATGCCCGATGCAGTGATATTCCAGCTATCGCGATGTACGGCTTTCATGAGAATATTCAATTTTGACAAATGTCAAATGGGAGTACCCAATGTCTTCTTTTTTCTTCCTCGTCCAAAGCAAGATCTTGAGGCAGCAATTCATTTCGCCAGACAATAATATTCACTTCTGATACCAGATCCAAACAGAAAAGCCCATAGAACGGCCCAGCAATGGCCAAAAAATACTGACACGGACGACACCGTACGTTGCTGTCATTACACTGAAGTGAAGGGAGTGCAGCACTGACAGCAACGTTACCTCACGTCACGGAAAAGTGTGGATCTATCTTTATGGTCCTTCAGGCAATTTCATGAACATCTGAGGTTCTGAAAGATCACCAGACTCGTTTAGATAACCCTCCTGGTGAAAAGCAGATTTTTCAAATAAAGAAGTTATTTCAAGCGAAAGTACGAAGCTGCAGAATTTTAGGTACAGAGAAGATATCTATATAACTTAATACTTTCCCGCGGTTTCT